>JAMZAV010008235.1:0-25789 GCA_024449915.1 Sweltsa coloradensis | reverse complement strand
TTAATAGTGTTTATACAACTTCGTATTCCTCTCTTGGGGTACACAATACCCCAAGAACCAATACGCCTCACATCTTATTCCTCATGGTTTTCCTTCTTTCCCTATAAAGAAGGTGGTGGCAGCTATAAAGACCAGCCAGCATCCACCCCATGACACTATGTTAAATGATACGCGAGTACCTGAAACAGGGAGCGAAGCTATTTAATTAACAAATCGTTGAAGAATACAAAAATACAAGAATTAGCAGTGCGTTAGTCTTTTAGCTATCGGGACGTTTATGTTAAATAAATAATGCGTTTTCAAAATTGTATTTTTGCTTTGCTGACTCATGGACACTATGTTAAATGATACGCGAGCACCTGAAACAGGGAGCGAAGCTATTTAATTAACAAATCGTTGAAGAATACAAAAATACAATAATTAGCAGTGCGTTAGTCTTTTAGCTATCGGGACGTTTATGTTAAATAAATAATGCGTTTTCAAAATTCCACCACCACTCTGATTCGGGATGTCACAATTTCGATATGCCTATCACCGGCAAACAACCCTGCTTTTAAACAACTGGTAAAAACTTTCATCAGTTAAAAAATGATCTGGAAAGGGATAGTTCCTCTAAACAACACTTTGACATTGCCTTCCCAACTACCCTTAACATCCTACCCAGTTAGTCCCATAGAGTAAAACTGGCGTGTGCTAAACATTGGCATCACTACGAAAAATATATTCTTTGTATAACACAAAACGCTATATTTACGTTTATCTAAAATATATTATATGACATTACTATTTTACCCACGAGTGCACACTCAACATTATATATAGTGATCGTCTCATCATGTGATCGCGTATCACCCAATTAGCAGACACACGCTAGAATTCTAGTTCAACGTTACGTAATACAAGACTGTATACCTCGTTGTGCAGTTCATGACTTACAATAAATAAATCCAACCGCTTCTTCTGTTTAGAAACCAAGTTGCAATGCTCGACTTTGTCCTTCACACTGTCCAAAAAGATAATGTAAATTTACAGCACAATGTGCTGGCAGCACATTTCCAGCACATTGTGCCGTAGATTAACATCATTGTATATGATGTAAATATACATTGCGATGGAACGTTAAGTTACATTGAAATACTGTAAATTTTCATCACTTGCTATAATGTTAATTTACAGTCAAGTCCTGTGAGCAGGCTGTACTTAAGGCAGTAAATTTACATCACTTCCTTTTATGTAATTTACAATAAAGTACTGTGAGCAGACTGTACTCTAAGCTGTGAATTTACAACACTTGCTTTGATGTAACTAAACGTTCCATTGCAATGTATATTTACATCATATACAATGGTGTAAATTTACGGCACAGTGTGCTGGAAATGTGCTGCCAGCACTTTGTGCTGCAAATTTACATCATTGTTTATGATGTAAATGTAAAGCGCGTAAGAACGTTTAATTACATTAAAGCAACGTAAATTGACATCATAATTAGTGATGTATAATCACTGTTTGTTACAGTTCACTCTCAGGTCATAACTATAAATTAACATCATAGCAAGTGCTGTAAATACACTTCTTATTGTGCAGTTTGCGAACAGGACTTTACTGTTAATTAACATCATAGGAAGTGATGTAAATTTGCATCTTTTAGTACAGTTTTCATACAGGACCATTCTGTAAATTAACATCATTTCAAGTGATGTGAATTCACAGCTGGCAAAATAGAAATTGTTAATAATTATATTTGATTAATTAGATAGTGATGCAGAGTGAATCTGTAAGGAAGACATACACCATTAGACAGACCAGAGGAAGGTAAACATTGCATATTAATTTCGTAAGTAGAAAAAACCGCGCCAACCGAGGCTCGAACCTGGACCACCTGGAGAAAGAATTACAAAGCACGTCATTAAACCATATACACCAACAGGACCTGTGAGAATAAGAGCGAGTTTCGTCAGCCAAGTTTGGAGCGGTGCAACTGTTACTTCACTTCACTGGACATGCAAATATACACTACGTCATGTAGTTATACATCACACTGCATGCTGTTAATTTACAGCAGGCAATGTTTGACGCTGTTTTTAGGAGTATATTTACATGACCAGTGCAGCTGTTGTTTCGTTGTACTAGAGATGTAAATAAACAGTACGTCATGTAGATAAGCAGCACACTGCATGCTGTTAATTTACAGGATGGCCAATGTTTTATGCGGTTAATTGATGTTTTTTTACGTCTTATTGAATGCTGTTAGATTAACAGCAAGTAGGAGTATATGTTCTTGAACGTGATTGGTTGATTTAAAATTTTACAGCATTTGTGCTGCGTTTCGCGAACTACTGCACGAGTGATGTATTTAAACAGCACTTTACTTAATGTTTTGTGCTGTAAATTTACATCCCGTTTTAACAGTGCAGACACTCATAAAACATCACGTGCTCTTGTTTGTCTTTAGACATCAGATGAACACGTTGTTAAACATGTTCGTTTGTTTGGGATGTACCTACACCGTTCAGAAACGGTAAATATCTATCGTTATAATATATGATGTGCTGTAATAATGCTCCTTCGCTCGTTAATTATCTGCAGAATGTGAAATATCACCTATTAGAAATCTCAGGGGAGACAATGTAAGTTCATTGGTGTTGGACTAAGCAGACCTAACCTTGTAAATGATACATTGTTAATTGTGCACTATCTTTCTTTACAGGTGCATGGCAGGAAAGGAACAAGTTAACCCGTAGCTATTGGAATCACACTGGGTGTTATATCCGATGGGTTGATATCACTGTTTATTTCGTGGCAAATCCCTCTACAAAACTGGCTTCCGACTTCGAGGGACTTCCAATCAACATTGGAATCATCACCTTCACATTGAGGATTCAGTCATATCTTTTCAAGTAAGTCCACGCGCAACATTTTCTTCGTATATATTACACAAGTTCAAGAACGTTTTTTAACATACCACTTTACAAGGTGTTGAGATAACTCGCTAGGCGATAAAAAAGTATGTATATATTTACATTGAAAGTCATGTTTGTTTGTATTTATTTGGCGAGATTTAGCACGGTTACGTTATATCTATCGCTCTGAAACTAGTGATGGTGATGGCGTATTGTTTCGCCCTATGCTCTCCTTCAACATGTGCTAATTCTGGCGATAATTTTTATCGCCGTGATGCAGCGCTCAAAGGCGACGGCGCTTTGGCATCGAGTTTTCTCTCCCAGTCTCTTTACCAGAGGCTTCGAGATGGTTTCCGAGCTCAAACGGTCAAACAGTTCGAATTATATTCAAACAAGAAACCTAATCGGGCGCACTGAAATTAGTGTTGCTCTTTTGAACGCTCGTTATCGTAAGTATGTTTAGTACCGTTCGTGTAAATTCAATTGGCATGATTGACTTACATTTCTGGAACCGATTGTGTACGTGTACACAATGTAATTAGTCACGACTGAATAGCGTAAGTATTGTGTGACAATCTGAAACAATAGAAAATATAGAGCTAGCTGCATAATCGGCATTCTTTACAACAAACTAAAAACAAAATCGAATAAATAAAAATCTCTCCTCAACTTACAATTCCTCGTTCACTCCAAACTTGCCTCAATATTAATTTTCAGTAACTATGAAGAAACCATATAATTGATTGAATTTGCGCGAAAAAATCCTTTTCACTCTAATTCTTTTGGGCTGGACGGTGACCTTACAAACGGTGGTTTATATAGTTGTTTCAAAACAACTAAGCAGATGCTGACGTCACCAGCGGGTGGATATAATAGCCAATCAGCGGTCACCGATTTTAAATACGGATCGCTCATTGGCCCGCCGAAACTGCGCGCATCTATACTTGCTTCGGAGCAACTATTACTATAGAACAAGCACGTGTACGGGAGTACAGGGAGCGAATCTATATAGTAACTTAATCAACACATCGTCGAAGGTCGAAGAAGAAAACAAAAATAAAATACTTTGCTGTGCGACGATATTTTTGCTGAGCTTGTACCAGCTAAAAATATTCCTAACTTGTTCATACTTCATGGTGGTAGTACCGAGTACATGCATTATTCCCCCTCCCCTCTTACCACCAGGGTCACCAAAAAATGGCAAAAATGTTCTGTGTCATCCTTGTTGATGCTTGATGGGCAATAACAACGAAAGCTGATGAACAGGAAACTTCTCTGCTCTTCTATGCACCACTTTTCTGTCCGTCCGTCTGTGCTTGAATCACGTCTCGCGGAAATCAAACGAACACGACTTACGATTAACATACGGGTTCTACCCTTTAGCAAGGATGATATAGAATATGTTGGTGACCCGAGAAGTTAGGGAGGGGGAGGGGGTCTAGCCGATAGAAAGTTCGATTATTTATGTGCCCTGCACTTCCACGTGCGCACAAAGGCTGGAACAAGTCAACAATAATTTTATTGATAGATTATCCGTTCTTTGTATACGGCTAAAGCTGCAACCTACACCTACTAGTACAACAATTCTTGGTCTAAATTGCAGTTTCACTCCACTTCATTTGATTCTTTTTATTGGTGCGGCAGAATGTGGACAAGATAATATGTTTAATTTTTTTCTATGCAAATTCGTCGTTTATCTTTTTGGACATGAGAAGGTATAAGACTACATAACAACCCATCTCTTCTTATTCTGTAAATTTTGTCGAATTTGGTTTTGATTTGGATACGGGTTTGGCTTGAAAGTTGGTTTTACCAACATAAACAAATTAATTATTTGCAAGTATATTGTTACATCAAGGTGGTTTTGCTATCATTTGAACTTTGAACTTTTCAAAATGAAAAATAGCAGGCTCCCGAATTTTTATACGTGATAGTGTGCTTCCTTGCCACAAAAAAAATAAAAAAAAAATACTACTCGGAGTATCTACGTACAGTAAAGAGGAACCGTGGTGCACCAATACTGACGTATGCAGCTGAAACATGGAATATGACAACAATGAATAAGAGCTGTGTAAGCTCTGGGCATGAAGGTTTTGTAAGACAAGATGGGACCAAATACGGATTTAGGATATTCGAGATCAAGTAGGCGTGAGGAATTGAGTGGAGCGGTTCGGAGATATCAAAAGGATAGAAAGAGCAAGTTGCCAACTAGAAAGATCCAGGTATAGGAGATGAAGGGCAGACCATGACACAATCATGTGAAGCAGCGAGGAGGAGACTGGAATGTGGTGGATAGGGAAGAGTTGGTGGCAGTGGCGGAGAGAAGAAGATGGAGAGGCCTATATTCAATGCCGACCCAACGCAGAGTTGGACGTGGCAACAGATAACGATGAAATCTACATTTTTTTGTTGCTTGTTAATAAAACGTTAACAATTTTGTCAAAACTAAACTTTGAAAATATGTTATCAACAAATCGTAATCAAATTTCTATATTTAAAAACCTTTAAAAAATAAATTAAAAACATGTTGTTTGTGTTGCAGACTGTAGGACGAGGCCATGTTGAAGGTGGTTGGCGCCTCCTGGGATCAGACCCGGATCAGCTCGATGATCCTGGGAGCTGTGGGCATCCTGGGCATCCTGGCTTTCATCGTGGGAGAGATTGAGCGGTGAGTGCATGCAACCCACCAGTGACTTAGTATCAGCACAATAATCATTAACCACCTGTTGAGCACCTCTGGTTGCCGCAGCAATGACTGGCCAATAAGTAAAAAATGAATTTCGGTTTTAAATTTAACATTATAATCATAATAATTTAATGCTAGAAGCAATTACAGGGGTAATGTAAAGGAGTTTCTACGTTGGACCCAATCTAAGAAGATTTTCTTGAAAATACTACTAAATACATGTTAAACTTCTAGAATTTCACCCGGATTTTTATTTTGACATTATGTTCGTGTTATTCGAGTCGGAAATATACGAAAACGATACCAAACATGATTTATTAGACACATCAAAAGAGTTTTTGTATCTGAGGACATCGTTTTGAAAAATGGCCGCCATTTTGAATTCTAAGGGAAATTTCGAGTGCCTCCACATCCTTAAATATTACTTTTGGTCCCACCTACAACTGTGCAAAGCGGCAAACCGTGTTCAAAAAGTGCAGTATTATTTTGCGTACCGCTACCACTATATATTCATGACTACTTTTCGGGTAGACCGATTAGGTAAGAAGAAAGAGAGTAAGTAAGAAACGTTGGTTTTAATTTGCCTACACTAACTCGGTCTACCCGGAAAAGTATCCATGAATCAAACAAACCATGTTCGTTGTTGTATATCTGTTTAAATGTTTTATGCTCTTTGGAGTCTACAAATTCAGACTCTTCGTGACTGAAATAAACATGCAATATTGGTCCGATATTATGGTGAAAGGGGGGGGGGGGGGGGAATGCATTGAAGGAATATTGTCACTTGTTAATCTTTGAAGTAAAATCAGTAACTGTGTATACGTTATCGGCGACTTAATTCATGGAAATAAAGCGAAAGCAAAACAACAAAAGCTACCAAAAGGTAGTTACAGGTTCAAAATATGGCGTTCAATAAGAAAAAAAAAACAAAATATCTCTTTATATTATTACTAGAAAAACGCTTAAGTCCCGTCGCGTTGATGGATGAGCTTTTTTGTAAGTTTTTAGTTTGCGTGTTATCTATTTACTTATCAAGTGTCTTTTGAACGCATTGTTGGTGATTGTTGTCAAGTTTCTATTGTTACTTGTAAATTTTTATTATAAACTTAAAAAATCTCATATTAAAACCTTTATTCTATGGATTCTGGCTAACTTTTTCAACTTTTTCTTTCAAAAAGCAATACATCACCATTACCTTAATGTCCATGTGAAATATGAACGTTGTAGCCCTACCCGTTTGGTCAGAATCGGCCCAAATGTCACGAAAAAATCGCACTAAAAATCGAAAAAAATCGTAAAAGTACGATATTCATGAGAAATATTTCTTCGATTGTACCCAAAAACTTGGCAAGTGATTTCGAAGGTCCCCTCCAATTTTCATCGAGATCGCATCTGCCGTTTTCCTTAGTAGAGAAAGAACAAACAGACAGAAAAACAAACAAAAAAAAAACAAAAAAACACCCGAAGAGCTAAATTTTTTGGGGGGTCGGTGAAATTGAAGTCTTCGCTTCGCTCATCCAATTATTATTATTATTATTGATTTCTTGCCAGAAAGTAGTGGAACAATATTCCACTACAATATATCCTAACGATAGAAACAACGTGAAATAATCAATCCAAATCTCATAAAACTTGCATCACGGTATTGTTTGATGGTGTATACTAATCGTCGTAACTGTTTTCATAATCACTATAGCCTAGCTTAGCTCGTCTTGTTTGTAAGTGCCCGAGGTTTACTTAATAAGTGGCACAACAGCACCTAAACAATGTTTAACCTAGAATAATTTGACTGTGTGCGTGGCGAGTGATACAGATACACTTGTAAGCAATGTTAATACTAGGGGGGAAATGGTTTGTTTTTCATTTAGAACTTGATTTTGAGTTAGGTCGATTTCCAATAGGGATCGTCTAAGTTTAGCAAACGCCCCACCTACACTTAACACATCGATCAAATTAGGGGTAATACATTCAAAGTCTTCACAAAAAAATAACTAAAATCTGCTTAAGTTTCCGAGTAGTAAGTTCTTAGCAATTGGCAAATTTGGAGACCAGTAATACGTCTCCTTGTATACCAATATACCATTTACATTTAAATGTTTACACGTACTGACTTTATTTCTTAGAATAACAGTTATGTTTTTGTTAATCTCGCCATTTTGTCACGATTCCAATAAACACAAACCTACATATTTCTAGTCGTCGTTTCTCCTCTATAATCAATAGTGAATCCTGAATAACATTGATGGATGTTCTCGAATATTTCCGAACGACTTTCCTCATACCTATGACATAACAACGCACGCAATGATTGTGAAACATGCAAACAAGCTGTCTTACAGTTTGTGGCTATGGTAATTAATTCTCGATTTGGTTAGTCGGGAAACACTCCCGGAGGTGGAATTATATTTAATGGATTTTACCTGCCCAGGACAGGAAGGCTAATGAGGGCACGTGTGGCACCCTCTGTGGCCTGACACAGGGATTGCAGAGTTACAAATTGTTAATATTTAATACAATTCAGAAATTCACAAGTTACAAGTTTACCTGGTGGTCTAGTTGGTTAAGGCGTCTACCTGGAATGTGGGAGTCCCGAGTTCGAACCTCGGTCGGGATGGACTTTTTAAATTTCTGAATTGTATTAAATATTATAGCTAGGCCTATGGTAATTATAGCTTGAGTGTCTGGATGTACAAATAGATTGTATTGGTGGACGTGAGGCAAATCTCGAGTTGGCGCGACTATAAATTATAATATGTAAATGCATGCCAATGTATGCTATTTTATCGGTTTGCAGCAACAGGAAATCCCGAAGCGAAATGTTGTTTTCCTTGTTCATTAAAAAACGGAATGTCGGGATTTTTTTGTTTAGTGTGAGCTATTTAGAGCTCACATTTATATCATCGCTGATATAGACAAACAGAACCAATTATTAGTTTAATTAATGATTCCCCGCTTTTGCGAGATAGCAAATATTTTAAGTTTTTTTTTCAATGGATGTCTGTATTTTAGACCGTTTTGTTTATTATAGAATGTTATAGAACGATATTGAGACGAATTTATCGAAACTGAGGTGGTATTCGTGCACTCTAGTAGCCTACTGAACAAATATTGCTAAAATTGAAAACATAGAAAACAAGAAGCATAGAAGCATAGAAGCATAGAAGCATAGAAAACAAATATTGGTAATTATATTAAAAAGATCTAGATAAGTATAATTGTTTCTCTCTCAATAGAACATGAAGAATAGCAAGTATATGTATACATCCGATACCAGTATCAATTATTCAATATTGCATTGCTATTGGTTTCATGAAAACATGCTGCTCATTGACATTGACGTATGTTTCAACATGTTCACCTACACGACAGTAATGACATTATATCCTCGTGTTTATAACAACTTAATTTTGTTAGGAAAATCTGTGAAAATAAATGTAGTGCACATTGAAGTGTAATACGGCTGTGATTATAATAATGCACAAGACACTACTACATCTTGACCTATAGGGACTTGGTATCGTACAACGTATGTTTCAGCATACTCAGATAAGGATAACCAATAATTTATTTTAAGAGGTTCGATTATGTAAAGATTACACTACTAGAAACATTGCAAGGACGTGTGAGCGGTGAAGGAAAACCAGCCTCCATATTAATCATTCGAAATTGAATGACTGATTAATACGTGTACGTCAACTATTGCACAGCGTTGCGTCAGTCAATGAGCAGGCTCAATAGACGAAAGCGTCGAATTAAAACTTTGCATGGATCGGAAATTGATAGTTTGATTAACGAATTTCTATAAGATCAGGAAGAGGGTTTGGGAAGTATTCGATTTTTGCTATAGGGGCATCCGGACATATAACAGTTTCAATAACCCTAACTAATCCAAACCTAAAGTGAGAGATCGGGATGCTATGTTGTATTGGTAGTTGGGGTGTGCATTGGGATGTTAATTATTTCGATCGCGATCGAATATAAAGTGTGTAATTATTTCAAAATTTAAAAAATCGAGCTTTACATAACGTATACAACAATCAAAATACAATACAATACACAATACAAAATTATTTGCACTCAAAAGCAAAGCTTCTTAAAGGCCCTTTGGCCCCTTTGTCCTTGTGAGTGAGGCTTTGGAGTTGTCCTACTCGTCACAACAAAGTCCTAATTTCCACCAGTGAAAATGAGATCTTGAGTGGGTTGATCCGGTATATACAATAAATGTATTGTTTTGTTTGACATGGTTGTTGTTTTACAGGGCGGAGGATGATGGTTACTACTCGGCAACGGTGTTCTGGAGTGAGAGCACCGGATACAAGATCGAATTCTGGGGTCAGGGCAACAACTTGAAGGAAATCAAAACGGGAGTGGCCAGAGCCTATTTCAAGCCGGACATCGAAAACACGGGGTAGTTGTTGTAAACACAACTTCCGCACTACTTGCGAAACACCTGTTTATACTATACTATATACTAGTATACGTTTATCGCCGATGTAAATAGCTTCTATAAATTTCCTTACATCCACTTTTGTGTGGACATTGGACATTCCTTTGACATTCCCTTCTAAATATTCTGAACCCTCACCCTCACCTGTACAGTGGGCAACTCTCCTAGAAATTTAACATTTTTTAAGTTTACTCTATCTTTACCTTTCATATTAATATTTTTTTAAATTTTATTTCGATGAATTTGGGGCTATGTACCACAACATATGTTACAACATCCACAATAAATTAGGTATATAAGTGAAATTACTGGAGGATCTCGGTTGTTGTGAGTTTGACTGTCATTCATTCATCCATCTAATAACTTTATGAAAGAAAATCTTGAGTTGCTTCACACACTCAAACCCTAATATCCTAGGTGCAACGAGAATGCAAATAACTCTCAAAGCTCTGTTGGCAGAAGTTCAACAGCTGTGAGACGTCATGACACGCTGCTCATGACACTGCCAAGGAATGCCAGGACTCGAGCCAATCCACGGCGCGATGTTGTGAATTGCGTCACGTTTAGTTTGAAGTTGCAATTACTCGGAAGATACTAGGCTGAGTGACGTTTACGAGGAAGGCGGGAATTTTTTTTAAAACCTGTTTAACATATTTGAAAATCAGTGTATACGTGTACAGCATATGAACAGACAAATGTTGATTCAACTTTTGGCACACAAGTGCAAGGTTGCAAGAATTTACTGGAAACGCGCATATACAGCCGTTGACTTGTCCCACTGTAAAACCGGCACCTTGATGAGGTTTTTCCGAACTGTCTTACTCACTTGGTGAATGACATGCCTCCCTTTTTGTACCTCTCTTACTTTCTTTCATGTTTAACTTTTTATGCCACGTGCTTCTTCTGGTATCATTCTAATTATTCTCACTTGAATTTCTAGGTGGACATCTCTCATGATAAACACGAGTACAGGTGTACGTAATATATTGAGCGAAGTTATTATCGAAGAAGGGTACTTTTTTATTTTATTTTATTTATTTAATTATTTATTTATTTATTTAACGTCTATCCCATTCAGTTATAAAAACTGATTTGCAAAGGAGGACAACTAAATAAATTTAATTGCATAGACACAACATTGAACTACATTTAAGTAAATATTTAAAATAGTAATATTACAACAATGCGTTAAAACACAAAAATTTTGGTAGCTAAAATAAAATTCTCTCGTCTGCAAATTTCTTTGGTGGAGGGGCCGGGTTGATAAAAGTTGCTCTTTTAGAAGAAATAGCGAATTGCTCCCTAACCCCAAAAGCCACCAAAAAAACGTTCTGTATCGTCCTTGTGAAAAGCAATGCGAACGAAGAGCAATTATCATTGGAGGTAAAGTTCGGTTTTTATCGTTGACGTGACACACGCACAGACAGAGACGGACGGGCGGACGGACAAGAAAGTTATTTCTGGGATGCTTCACTCCCTATTGTATCGTTAAGTATATTTTAACACATAGGCATTCACAGTTTATTCCAACAACAGAACCACCTTCAAGTGCGCAGTCAAAGTTTTGTTTTAATTTCCATAATTTATGTAAAATTAATGTCGCCATTATGTTTGCAAATTCAGGTTGTGATGTCACACACAAAATATACGCCCAAGTGAACAATGATGGAGAGTCTCGTGGCGCCACCGGAAGAAAACCGATATCTTTAACTTTATTACGAAACATGATCCTGCACGGTATAGTAAATACGTTTCTTTTTTGTGGTCAGTGGTTTTCATATCATACCGAATCCATGCAGCTAATAAGTAGATAGTATATTATGTTGTAGTTCGACGTGATTTCTGCAATCAATACAAAAGTTATCAGTTTGACCACTTAAGTTGAAAAGGGAATTCGCTATCATTCTTGTGGGAAATAATAAGTGTATATTTCTGGCCATAATCATCATCAGAAAAAGTTGATTCGATTCGTGTAGCTGATCATCATAGGTGTTGTTTTGTTTAATGGCAAACAATAAATAAAGAATATAAACTTGACGTAACAGAAAATAAAACAAATAAGCATGTCAGGGAACTAAAGATCAGAATATTATTTACGTGCACATAACGATTCTGTGATCTCTTGTAATTATTTTTTATAACCGTGCATAAAAATAAAAACCGGGGTGTGGGGCAAGCGCGACCTCAGCTTTACATTCGATATAAATACCCGGCACCTCCACCAACAACACGATTTGCTCAATTAGAAAGGACGTACTATTTCATTTTTGTATTCTTGTTTGACGATCCCTCTTTTGGGTATTCTTTTACCATCTTTCAACAAATGAAATTGATTCGATCATAACCAAAGAGAGTATCTAATTAGCCGGTGGTTTCGAACTGATATTTCGTGTCCTCCAACCTTCAACCTAGGCGTGATAACAGTGGTCTGTTCTACCGACAGGTGGGCGACGCTGGAGGTGCAGACCGACGCCGGCTACAGGGACGACGTCCAGGCCTACGCCGCCGGCCTCCTGGAAGGAAGCCTCTCCTGGCAGATGATCTACTGGCACTGGATCAACACCGTACAGGACGCGTGCGAGGGTCGGGAAGAGTACTGCGATCGCGTGAGGCGCTTCCTGAGGGAGAACGACGAGTGGGTGAGGAGGACCGCTCTGGAGAGGCAGCAGCGGAGTGACTTCTGGCACCAGGTAGGCCTACACTCCACCTTCATCTTAGAAAGGTCTTCTCGAGATCTGATTCCATTTCCTCGGTGTGAATTACGAACTGAACTATTCATGGAAGAAGTTTCTCAGCAATTTCTAGAAAACATGGTGGAGAAACTTCTTGTAGAATCCATCCTTATACATTGATAATTTGCATAGGCACTCAGGATCAGAGAGGAACTTTTAAAATGTGAATCCATCCATATACATTGATAATTTGCATAGGCACTCAGGATCAGACAGGAACTTTTAAAATGTGAATCCATCCATATACACTGATAATTTGTATAGACACTCATATCAGGCAATAACTTTTAAAAAGTATGTGTGTGCATGTGTGCATATCACCAATGGAAAGGACTTCTGGTTTCAGGTGCACCTGTTTTACAAACAGTTGGACGGCATCGAGGCTGGTTGGAGGCATGGGGTGATGAGAGGTCTGCACGACGTATACATTCCACCGGAGGATTTCCTGTAAGTATGTTCCTGACTCAATTAATTAATTAATTATTAAAATTTGTTGGATTGTATTTTAAAGCTATATATCCATCACCGAACAAACAACAAACATGATTAAATCTAACAAAAATAGGATATATGTGGCTATTGTGGAGCATAGTGTCCGTTGATATAACACAAAGAGCATAATTATCGCCCTGTGAAGATATAAGGGAATCAATTTGACCAATGTTCTGCCTTCACTTCAGGTGGATGAACATCGTCAGCGACCTAGTGGACTTGGAGCACAAGTTTAACGGCTCTTTCCAGCAGACTCAGTCGCCTCTCGCCTTCTCGGCGGCCTCGGCTCTCTCCACGGCCTTCGTGAAACTCTTGCCGGACACCAAGGAGATCTTCGTGGCGCACAACTCGGCTGGACTGTAAGTACTTGTTGCTTGCGTACCACTAAACCTTCAAACTGATTGCCTCTTCATATCTATTCTTTTACTCAAGATTTTACGAGTGCATAGAAAATACAATAATTTATCAGAAGCTGGGCTCACTTAGGGAATGTGGGATGAACCCTAATCAAACCTAGATTGCGAGTTGGACTTGTTGACCTTATGCCTCTTTACTCGCCTTTTACGATCAGCAGGGCAGCATGCTCTGGGCCAAATTCTACCCCGGGCCCAGACGGGGGAGAACGTTCCTTATTGTCTTCACACCTGTGTTCTCCTGCAGGTATCGCTCCATGCTGAAGATGCTCAAGAGCTACCAGTTCAACTACCACCTGACCTCGGCTCCAGACTCGGGTTTGATCCCCGGCCGCACCATCGTCTTCTCCTCCTACCCGGGCTCCATCCACTCTCAGGACGACTTCTACCAGATCTCAGGCAAGGGGAAACATCAGCTCGCCGTCACAGGGACGGGAATCAACAACTACAACCGGACGCTCTGGGACCGGATCAACGCAAGGAAACAGGTCAGGTCTTATAGCAATGTATTATTATCTGGTGACAGAATAGTTGGAGACGAAGGGCTAATTTTGAATCGAATCTGCAAAGCAATCCATGAAAGGCATAGTCGGTTGAAGTAAAACACTACCATAGAAAATCAATATTCTGAAAAGATCAAAACTAATTGTTTGAAAATTAAGCAGGTTGAAGAAGCTATTAATGATCATATCGATTGTCCAAAGTCTCCAAGCACAAATTATAATGCATAAAGTGATAACACAATGGCATACGTCATCTTTTTTTTTTTAAAGAAATAATGGACAGAAGTAAATAGCAAATGGGGTTGGTCTACCCGGCACCTCCACCAAATGTCTGAATCATAAATGAGTATAGGCCTATGTAATGTACTTATTCACGTTGTTTTTGAAATTTAGAAAGGATGCATTTGCATTAAGGCAATTCTACATTAAAATCTTTTAATTTTGATACTGGCCTCACGCAATTCACGTTTTCTTCTATTATATTTACAATTATAGAATTTAATATTATTTGTGAGAAGCACAGTGTATTAATGTCGGGGGAGGGACAGAAGTGTAAACTACCCGTAACAGGACCAAGTCATGAAGGTGTTGCTGTTGTTGTTGTGCAGGTTCTGCTCGGGCCCCGCCTAATGGCCGCCAACCGTCTAGCGTCGAACGGCTCGACGTGGGGTCAGGTAATGGCTGCCGGCCACTGCGGTACCGGGAACAAGCAGTGGCTGGTGGTGGACCCCAGTCGCCTGGTCGCCGAGGGGAGGAAGGGGTTACTCTGGGTGGTGGAGCAGATGCCGGGGGAGACTCACTCGTCGGACCACAGTAATGTGCTGTGGGGTGCAGGATTCTGGGCCAGCCATGGCTTGCCATTTCATAAGGTATGAACTACTCAATATTGTATTACTATGGCATGTGTCAGATACTGCTACGACAAAAATAATACAAAAGTTTGAAATAATAGACTAAGTTATGCAAGAGACACGTTCTGTAGATGTTAGATTTGTACTGTAGATGAAAGATAGATGTTTGTTTGGTAAATAATGTAGCGTAGGTAGAGATTATGGCGGGTTGGTGTTATAGTGAAAGAGGTATAGATCTAAATTGTGAACCATAGTCTCGAATGATGGACAAACGTGTCCTCATGACAGTTTGTCAGTGCTATGTCACCGTAACACTTGTCTTGTTTTGTTTGCAGGACATCTTGAAATGCAGCGGCACCCTAGCAATGGAGCGGCGCTACGGGCCCAACTTCTCCACCGACAACTCCCCCGTCACGCAGATCTTCCGGCGTGAGCAAGTGAACGCGACGAGTGTACCCCTGATCCAGCGTCTGATGCGAGCCAACCGGTTCCTGGAGGATCCCGTGTCCCTGGGGAGTCCCCTCCAGGCTACAGCGGGACGAGGGGACTTGCCGGGGATGGCCAAGAGCGCGGTGCACCCTGTGCTTCGACCTCTGGGCACCACCGATTTCAAGGTCGTCCACTTCTTCTCTAACCAGCACCAGCTACAGGTGGTGGCAGGTCCCACGTCCACCAATGGCGCCAACAACACCAAAAATCAGATACCACCTTTCAAATGGTCCTCAAGTCATTTCAATGAAGAAACCCATATCGGCCAACCCGATGTTTGGGAATTTGATCCAGTCAGCCCATTTTGGTATTGGAAATAGTTTCAAAATACATTTTCATTTCATCAATCCCAGTGCTTCCCAAAATATTTATTCCGTCCATGAAACGTAAGTACTACACAAAATTAATATTTATTATATTGAAACAAAGCAGTGCCAAGAAAAATAAAATAAAATGAGATTACGTATAGACTATGTATTTATTTTCAGTGAACCTTATCCCTCTGTATCCCGACAGAAACTGCCAAGTTCTAAACGGTTTGGTTTTACTACTACTGGCAATCTAAATTGCAATATACTTCCAAGATAAGATTGCACTCATAATCTCATAAAATACCTATTGAGGTACTATTCCTTCACAGGCACTTAAATAAATCCCTATAGCACTGAGGACGGAATTGTATATTCAACAGGATTCAACATCCCTCGATAAAAACCTTCAATATAGATCGTAGCTATTCGAACTTACAAGTTACAACCTACGAAATAACACAAGAGAAATGTGTTCTACATGGCTAAACCACTTTACTTGCAACGCCACTAAACAGCATCTCTCATGCATTGTAGAATAAAATGTGAATTAATAACCCCTGTTAGCACCTTACCCAAAATTACTCTTAACAAAAAAAAAACAAGCGTTAAAGATTTGAACGAAAGAGTTTGGCGATCGACTGATTGATGGCAACACTATACACTGACAGTATTGGCTCGAGTGCTAAGCGCTCGACTCTGATCAGATGACCCAGGTTCGAATCCCGTCAAGATCGGCTATCCTGATTGAAGTTTTTTTTTTTAGATTTTCCTCGGTCGTTAATGCGAATGCAATGGGTTGAGTCCACTTAAACAGCTAATGCCTGAAATCTCAATCAAATTAGCTTATGTAAGTACACTGTAGTAATGACTAATCTTTGGTAATATATTAACTGTGAAATTAGCATGAGAACGCCACGCTGCAATACCAATCTTTGTAGATCTCTTGTTTTGCAAATTTTTAGGGGAGCAGGAATGAAACTTATTGTCAAAGTTGATTTTTTGGGTTGAATATGTTATATTGGTACTCACAATTCAATTTTTAAAAAATTGTAAATATTTTTTGTATTTTACATTTTTTTAGCAAAAATTTAATGAATTTATGTTGCTATAATAACCATCGTATATTAACGACTCAAAAATTAATGTATATAAAAAACGAGTAATTTTATTAAAATGAATTTTAAAATTGTTAGCAAAAATTCCAATCTGCTAATAGTACAGTGGCCGTTGTGATATGACCCACGCATTCAAAAAACAAGCAGGACCGGTCGGGTTTTGTTAAGGTGGGTCTCCTGGACACCCCCAACGAAATCCCAAAAAATCCGGTTGCGGGTTTTCCGCCATTTTGAAAATCAATTTTTAGATTTTTGAGTTTTGTCGACGAACAGAAAATTAGCAATATTGAGTGAAGTATTGAACCGAAATAGCTCAAATTTGTTTTAAATTGTTTGTAAAGAAACGATTAAGGTGTTTGGTGCGCCTTCCTTTGATTATCTGGCAACCTACGGCCCTTGATGCAAATTTTTACCCTCTTTTTTTTAATTATCTGAATTTGTTTTGCATATTTATCATAACAAAAACAAAACCAGTAACTTTATGAAAATTTGTTTCAAATAAAAGTTGTAGGGCATGAAAAAACACATCGATATCATATTCTTGATTGTGTCCGTAGATAATAATGGCCGAACGCTACATGACAAGCAAGACCATTGTGCGGTGAGCAGCCTAAAACGTTTGCTCGACGCGCTACCACTAGCGCAGTCCATGGCCATAAGTCCCGTAGGAATTTCGACCTTTATAGATTTTCTCTTCTGATCCTGTTAGGGTATACCTTAAGGATAAAAAAATTCTTGGGTAAAAATCTGACATCTGGTGCCAAAGTTTTTTTACGTCGCCATCTTGTTTTGGACATATGCATTTAGTACACGCTCTTAATTTTAATACATTTTCTATACTTTTGACTAGATTTGTAATAAATCTGACGTAATAATTGGATTCTCCAACAAATTTCCTTTTAAATTATACAAATTTGGACATTCTGGCAACATTGTGGTATTTGTTATAGTGAAATACATATTATTAACAGTCCTGCGTACAGGTGCACTATTTACCTCGAATTGTGCCTTTCATGATAGACATATAAAATTTGGCACAAAATATACGAAAATGTAATTGGAAAATGATTTAACCATATAGGGCAATCTCATTATTATCCCACGACATCAATGGCGGCCATTTTCCAAGATGGCCACCCAAAAATTTTTAAACCCAACAAATCATGTCATTGAAAAATGACTTTTGAATAGGCCATGTCAAACTAACACAATGGCACCAATTATTACGAACCACGTAAACTTTATGACCGATTCTTGTTATTGTATACATACATAGGGCACTCCATTGAAACATGTCATATTTATGTGTTATATCAATACTTTTTAGAAACAATGTAGTATGGATCCGCTATCGGGTATCTTGCAATATTGCTATAGAATTAAATACTAGCAATAATTACTACTTTTAATAATTCACTTGTTTTTTTATACACACTGTAGGCAATTACTGACAAGTTTCTATGTTACATTACATATGTTTATGCATTCTAAATATGACAAGGGAAATGTTTATATTCCCATTTCAAATTCGTTCAATTAAATTCCCGTTAGTAAAAAGGGGATAGTCCGGTAGATGACTGACATTGGTGCAGAATTTGGTTACTCAAAGTTTATCCGTTTGGGACCCATAAACATATACACATAATTAGCTATTGGCATCCTCTATACTCAATCCTATTAGCAGGCCAGCCATTAGCCCCCCACCCACTCAGCTGAAGGAGAAAGTATTTTGAACGATCTTGACGTCTTAATAACTTCCAGCCCTTGTAGAAATTTGTTGGTCAAATGGTTGCCAAGAGGTATCTAAGCAAGACCAAGGCTTGATTTTGATTGCCAAGTGGTTGCCAAAGGTAGCCACCGAAATTTCAACTCAACAATATATGATAGCCATCGTTCACGATGAGGCAGCCAATGAGTTACAAACATTTTCTCCTTGTTGGGCAAGATATCCATCAAGTGGTTGCTCACAGTTCACCTTTAAGTTAGCAAGTGATGAGGATGACCACTTAGCACCAAATATAACGCCAAATTTTAGCCAAAAGAATGACATGAGTTTACTTACTGATGGAAGACACCAAGCCTACACAAAGACGTTGCCACATAGTTACCAATAGATTACTAAAAGGTAGACAACGGGCTACCAATAACTGATTATCACGTGGATACCTCGTGGCAAACGGTTGGTGCCGTAAAAACTGTATTCTTTCAGGTTATTTTCCTGTCCTTCACGGGCTTGGGGTGATTCTAGCAAAGATTAGTTGATTCTAGGACGCGAAGAGGATGCTTTCCATTTGAAACAAGCGTGTAAGTGATCGAAAAATGTGTACGTTAACCAAAGATTCGTTAACATGGCAGTGCTCTAGAGTAGCTTTTCCTAGTTTAGAAAATAAAAAATTAAATTTAGTTGGTGTAAAATGAAATCGCATGTCGGCAAGAGAAAGAGTGTGCACAGTGTAACCCAGTATAATATTCATATATTAAAGGGAGTTTTGTGTGTAAATAGAAACATAATGCAACATGAAACATGGCAGTTTCAAGTGACATACCCTATTTAGGTTTACATGAAAATTAACCATATAGTAGGGTCATTTCGGACACTTTTGTGACCGTTGAGAGACAATGACGATTTCTCAACGGATTTGTCCTCTAAGAAGGTTTTATAAAAAATTATTTAGCCCCCATGCCCCTCGCGAAAGTGTGGGCATACTCCGCCAGTGCCCAAAATCCAATATGGCGGCCATTTAACACGTCTGACACTATCTTTGCAATGGTTTAGCCTAGAGTATCGCGTAGTATGTGGTTTTTATGGTTTTGAGGGTCGAGGAATTCGTTTCTGAAGTCGGTTTGGCGATTAAACCCATTTTTAAAGCATCGAATCCAAGATGGCCGTCGATTTGCAGCTTGAAATACCCAGTTTCTCGAATCGTAGTAGAACTTTCATATAAGACTCGAATGAAAGCCCTGTTCAAATAATATTGGATAATTGACAGAAGAGCTACCAGATAGTGCTCAAAATATAATAATTGGTCAAAACTTCAATAATAATAGTAAAATATGTGCTCCTTTTATAGACAATTTAGCGATTTTCTAAAGTGCTGTGATAAGAGTGGCTATGGCACATGAATTGAGAGACATGACAATTTCTCAACGGATTTGTCCTCTAAGAAGTTTTATAAAAATTAAGCCCCCATGCCCCTCGCGAAGTGTGGGCATACTCCGCCAGAGCCCAAATCCAATATGGCGGCCATTTGTCATGTCAGACACTATCTTGCAATGATTAGCCTAAAGTATAGCGTGTATATGGTTTTTATTGTTTTTGGGGTCGGAGAATTCGTTTCTGAAGTCGTTTTGGCGATTAGACCCATTTTTTAAAGCATCGAATCCTAGATGGCCGTCGATTTACAGCTTGGAATACCCAATTTCTCGAAATCGTAGTAGAACTTTCATATAAGACTTGAATGAAAGCCATGTCACATAATTTTGAATATTGACAGTAGTAGCTACCAGATAGTGCTCATAAATCTAATAATTGGTCAAAACTTCAATACTAATTACAACTTCTCTATCACTAAAACTGCGACGGAATACATGTTCCCATACTACTATTCCGAGCTGTAAATCGACGGCCATCTTAGATTCAAAGCTTAAAAAGGGTCTTATCATCAAAAACGACTTCAGAAACGAATTCCTTGACCCCCAAAACCATAAACACCATATACTACGCGATACTTTAGGCTAAACCATTGCAAAGTTAGTGTCTGACATGACAAATGGCCGCCATATTGGATTTTGGGCTCTGGCGAGTATGCCCACACTTTCGCGAGGAGCATGGGGCTTAATTTTTTACAAACCATCTTAGAGGAGAAATCCGTGAGAATTGTCATTATCTCTCAATTCATGTGCCTTAGCCACTCTTATCACAGCACTTTAGAAAATCGCTAAATTGTCTATAAAAGGAGCACATATTTTCGTATTAGTATATTGAAGTTTGACCAATTATAAGATTTATGAGCACTATCTGGTAGCTCTATTGTCAATTACTAAAAATTATTTGACAGGGCTTTCATTCGAGTCTTATATGAAAGTTCTACTACGATTTCGAGAAACTGGGTATTCCAAGCTGCAAATCGACGGCCATCTTGGATTCGATGATTTAAAAAATGGGTTTACTCGCCAAAACGACTTTAGAAACGAATTCCTCGACCCCAAAACCATAAAAACCATAAACTACGCAATAATTTAGACTAAACCATTGCAAAGATAGTGTCTGACATGAAATGGCCGCCATTTGGATTTTTGGGCTCTGGCAGAGTATGCCCACACTTTCGCGAGGGGCATGGTTGCTTTATTTTTTATAAAACCTTCTTAGAGGACAATACCGTTGAGAAATTGTCATTGTCTCTCAATTCATGTGCCATAGCCACTCTTATCACAGCACTTTAGAAAATCGCTAATTGTCTATAAAAGGAGCACATATTTTCGTATTCTTATTGAAGTTTTGACCAATTTTAGATTTTGAGCACTATCTGTAGCTCTACTGTCAATCATCCAATATTATTTGAACAGGCTTTCATTCGAGTCTTATATGAAAGTTCTTACTACGATTTCGAGAAACTGGTATTTCAAGCTGCAAATCGACGGCCATTCTTGATTCGATGCTTTAAAAAATGGGTTTAATCGCCAAACCGACTTCAGAAACGAATTCCTCGACCCTCAAAACCATAAAACCACATACTACGCGATACTCTAGGCTAAACCATCGCAAGATAGTGTCAGACGTGTTAAATGGCCGCCATATTGGATTTTGGCTCTGGCGGAGTATGCCCACCACTTTCGCGAGGGGCATGGGGCTAATATTTTTAAACCTTCTTAGAGGACAATCCTGTTGAGACATCGTCATGTCTCTCAACGGTCACAAATGGTGTCCGAAATGACCCTACTCATAGTTATCCAAGTGTCCAAGTGTAACGAGGTTTAGATAAAAATCAAGTGTTGTCTGTTACGAAACATCAATATATAATGTATGCATTTCAAACCGAGTTCTTACATTATTCAACACATAGTAATGATGCTATGCACTACTTTACTATTGTGATTATCTGTATCCTGAACTTTATTAGAATTCGTTAATTTGAGATGTTTTGATGGCAACATAGGAACTCGAAAAGCATGGTCTTCTATTCATTTTCTCACGATCTTCAACATTTTTTAATGCAATAAAACCCATGCATACTAAGTCAATTTTATGACATGATACTATAATTTGGTCAACTTTTGGCAAACATTTGGCTGCCTTTTGGCGTATTTTTAGAAACCAATTGGTGAATTCTTGGCTGTCTTGTAAATGTTACCAAGAGGTAGTATTTTGACTCAAAACGACATGTAAGCGTACTTTTGGCTTCTTTTGGCGACTATACTGGGTGAACTCGTTGGTGATCTACTGGACTATCGCCTTTTACTAACGGTGTGTGTGGCGGCCATCTTCTAAAATGGCCGCCATTGGTGCCATTGTGTTAGTTTGACATGGCCTATTCAAAAGTCATTTTTCAATGACATGATCTATGTGTATACCAAATTTCAACATTCTGTCACAAAATTTCAAATAATTTGTTGGGTGGCCATCTTGGAAAATGGCCGCCATTGGTGTCGTGGGATAATAATAAGATTGCCCTGTACAGTCAAATCATTTTCCAATTACATTTTCGTATATTTTGTGCCAAATTTTATATATCTATCATGAAATACACAATTGGAGGTAAATAGTGCACCTGTACGCAGGACTGTTAATAATATGTATTTCACTATAACAAATACCACAATGTTCCCAGGATGACCAAATTTGTATCATTTAATTGAAAATTTATTGGAGAATCCTATTATTACGTTAGATTCATTACACATGTAGTCAAAAGTATAGAAAATGTATTAAAATTAAGAGCGTGTACTAAATGCATTTGCCCAAATCAAGATGGCGTCGTAAAAAAACTTAGGCCCGGGATGCCAGATGTTTACCCAAGATTTTTTTTATCCTTAAGGTATACCCTAACAGGATCAGAAGAGAAAATCTATAAAGGTCGAAATTCCTACGGGACTTATGGCCATGGGCTGCTCTAGTGGTAGCGCGTCGAGCAAACGTTTTACGCTGCTCACCGCACAATGGTCTTGCTTGTCATGTAGCGTTCGGCCATTATTATCTACGGACACAATCAAGAATATGATATCGATGTGTTTTTTCATGCCCTACAACTTTTATTTGAAACAAATTTTCATAAAGTTACTGGTTTTGTTTTTGTTTTGATAAATAGGCAAAACAAATTCAGATAATTAAAAAAAAGAGGGTAAAAATTTGTTTTAAGGACGGCTGGTCGCCAGAGATTAAAAAAAAGCATGCCAAACTTGTTACTTATCACACCTCTAATTCTATGCGAAACTTTAAAAACAAATTTGAGCTATTTCGGTCTAATACTTCACTCAATATTGCTAATTTTCCATTCTTCGACAAAACTCAAAAATCTGTAAATTGATTTTCAAAATGGCGGATAACCCGCAACCGGATTTTTGGGATTCTGTTGGGGATATTGAGGAAACCATCCTGAACATATCCCAACCGGTCCTTGCTTGTTTTTTTGAATGCGTGGGTTAAGGCCATTTATGAGCTAATTGCACTGTACTATAAATTAAAAAAAAAATCAAATCTCTAAGTTAAATACTCTCGGAAAAAATGGTACCGGAAATGTAATTACTGCACATGAAGTACACCTTAAATATTAACTTTAACACCCGTTTTCTCAAAACTATAGTACATATAAGTTAGTCAGTTTTTAAGCAAGAGCCTTGAAATTTTGAGGACTAATTGAGGAGCGACGACGCAAAACGCAATATGTCCATCCGAAAAAAAAAAATAATGAATTTCAGAACCTTCACAAAATCAAGATATTATAGTTACAAACTTTCTGCTGGTGCAAAACGCTATATCTACCATGCTATTTGATGAGAAACTTGGCTATTTGCTGCAAAACGCAATATGTCCCAGTTAAATGCTGGGTTATTGTTGTAATTGTGATTTTTTTCTGGGTGGACATATTGCGTTTTGCGTCATCGCTCCTCAATTATTTATTGTGTTTTAAAGAAACTGTGTGTGGGGAATTTTGAAAAAATATCATCATCCAATTTTAACTCATAAATTGTTTTGAAAAATGTCAATTTTCTGGGATTTTTTTGATGATTTCTAAAACAAATCTGGTAACCACAGATTTTCAAAATTCAAAAATCCCCACACACAGTTTCTAGGTAACAGGCTAATCAAGAAGGGGAAAAAATTAGTCTCTAAGACTTAATGCCAGGGAGTAATGGTACCGGAATTTAGGCAATTTAACATGCGCGACATAGGCCATTCCTGACCCCTTAAACCCCGTTTGGTCACACACAATTTGTAATTATCGAAAAAAATGCAATTTTTGTGGACTTTGAGGACTCGCATGAAAAATCTGTGTCTTAATTGGAAAAAGGACTATGTACGGATTAGTTATCTGTCGGAGGGTGTAAACAGAACAAGAAAATGTTGAAAAGTGTACACTTCCAAGAGGTCCCGCATTTAGGAAGAAATAACGTTTGGTTTGTATAACAAATAAAACTCTCAAAATTACTAAGATATAACCTTCTCGCAAACGCGGACCCAGCTCTGAACCTAAAGATGCTATCAAGTTAACACGCAGTCACGACCTATCCTATATATACATGACCTAGTACAGTCATCAAGTCACTATAGGTTATGCGTTATGCGATAAGAAGGTGGCTTCTTACTGTATGTTCTCTGGGTGTTTTTCAGTATGTTTACGACTTGAATTTGGATATGTTACTCTGTGACCCTGTAATAGGCTACAGAGCGCCACAGTGCCCTGCATTAGCCTTCCTGACCTATGGGCAGCTAAAATACATTAAATTATTAAGGAAACGCATCTAGTCGCTATTTCCCATTTCATATACTGATCGCTGGTTGGTCATTTTTCGAGCGTCAATGAAAAATCCGACCACAGGGGATAAACCAATGATATTTTAACATCTACAGTACGCTAGATCCCCAGTCATTGGTCCACTGGCGTGTCAATTAGAAGCCATCTTGAATAGGTCAATTTGTATTTTAAAGTAGGTTGTAGCGCTTTGTAGCTCTACTTTTTCAAGCTTGCTGTCAGGTTGACAGGTGAGCATATTGACCATTAACACCAAATGATTACTAAATACCCTTATGCAATAACTACTTGTTATTTCTGTTTGTGCATTCCCATGCTGCACAAGCTAAAACCATATCAAAACAATCCAGAGAAATACTTAATCGCATTTAAAACCTAATGTAAAGCATAAATTGAAAGGCCAAATCGCCACCTTGAATAGGTCAGATTGACGCTTCAATTTGCTACGCTCGCGCCTGTACGGACGAAGTTGAGACTAGGGATCTAGCTTACTATAGATGTTCAATATCATTGGGATTTACAGATAAATAATAGTGAAAATAAATATTAAATTATACGTATTGTAAATACGAAAGTAAGAAAATATATATTTTTTATGGGGAAAGGGGGAATATCTCCATGGGATATTTCATCATTAGCTTTACTCCAAAAAGTTGTAGTGAAAATTAGTGTTTCTATATGTGTGAGTATAGGTATGAGTGTAGGTGGTATAGAGTGGACTAACTTCGGCGTATAAAATGTATACCTGAAAGACAAAGGAAATGTAATAATTTATAAATGAAATACGTGTTTTGTAAATTTAAATTTCGCCGCCTCTCAGAGTACGAGTAGACTATCATAGATAGCAGTCATCGCGCGTTATCGTTAGTGTGCCCTACTT
>JAMZAV010008234.1:0-28942 GCA_024449915.1 Sweltsa coloradensis | reverse complement strand
GGGAAGAAAGGGGGACAATTGTTAGTGGACACAGGTGCTACCAATCTATGCTGCAGCCAGGAGTAGTAGACTACACTTAGGACAATCGAGGATAGGGCTAAGGGCTAACCGGAACGGATTGAATTTAATAGGGCTACAATCTGTTACGTTTTGATCTTCTCGGTGAGCAATAACGTTCATCAATTTTCATGTAGCTAACTTAGATCCTGCCATACGATGGAATACTCGGAGTAGATTTTATCACACGAGGGAAAGTTAAGCTTGACTTCGATGCGCAAGAACTGGAAATAGGTAGTAGCAAAGTACCGTTGAGCGGGGAAAGCAGCGAGGTGCAGTGAATTGTCCGTATCGACAACATGTATGTACCTCATGTTCTACAGAGGGCGTTAGTGACAGGAAGGGGGTCGACACCCAACCTGATCAAGAATGACCGCGCGTGAGCAGGAAGTTACAAGGCCTGTTAACCGAACCTTCGTCCAAAGCCAATCGAGCGTGACGACGCTCAGGGAAAACTTAGGACAGGAAGTAGACGAGGAAGGCCCCACTTTAAAAACTAAAAGACTGTGAAGATACAAATACCACATGGAAAAGTGTACGCGCAGGAAACGACTTCGGTTACCTGGCGTTGTGAGTGTATCGTATATGTAGACTAGATGGAAGAGTACAGATTTGCCTACCGCAGTTGTTGTGGAACCTCCGAGGTGCAAATTAACGGTGTGCTAGTTTGTATTGTGCGTCTGGGCAGAGTTTCGGCTAGCATAAACGGCAGTCTAGTACCTACAAGTCATGAATATTGGCTCAGGACCGTAATTCAGCTACAGAAGAATACGTTGCTAGGAACAGGCGGAGATTATAGAGAACGAACATGCCAGACACTAGGAAAGAAGTACGCGTTAGTGCGCCCTGGTGATAAGGAAGGGGAAAGTGACGTCACGACCAAAATAAGAGGCACGAGATAGAAAAGCAAACGCACTTCTTGCATGAGAAATTAAACCATTTAGACCCGGAGGATCGGGCTAAATGGGGGCTGTACTGGGCAAGAAAAAGACAGGGGAATTAGTTCTTTGATTCAGAGGATGATTTAGGGTTGTACTAGCATGGTTAAACACAGGATTGATACGAGGAGTGCAAGGCCCATAATAAGCCTCCCTACAGGATTGCCGCATGCACTTAAAGCAGTACGCGGAGGAGCACGTGAATGTATGCTCCGGAGGGGATATTGAACCTTCCAGTTCACCATTTAACGCACCGGGTGATGTTAATACCTAAAAAATTAACAGGGGCGGATGGTAAGGTGAAGTATAGGCTGGTTACAGACTTCAGGGCATTGAACCAGATCACTAAAGGGGACGCGTATCCTTTACCAAATATAAACGAAACTTTGGACAATCTGGGCAACTGTTAAGGGTACACGACTTTGACTTAAGGAGGGATACTATCAATGCCTGATAGATGATAGGATAAGGAAAAAACAGCTTTTTCTGACCTAATATGGGGCATAACTCATTATAAGCAAATTGGCCATGGGATTGTCAGGGCTCAGCCCACATTTCAGAGGTTAATGGACTGTTGTGTTAGCAGGTTTGAAAAGGGATCGAGTGTTGTTACCGGGATGACATAATTGTGTATAGTGTTTCGTTGGACGAACAATTCAGGCTTTAGCACAAGAGTACTAGAGAGGCTCAAAGAAGCCAAACCATTGCATATACAGCTGGAGAAATGTGTATTCGCGCGTGTCTGAAGTAAATTACTTAGGTCATATTGTAACAAGCGAAGGAGTCCAAAACTGATCCTAGGTTTGACCTAAAAGGCATATAAGGGGACTATAAGAAACCGGAGAATGTCAGGAGGTACGCTCTTTCATTGGTTAGCAGGATACTACAGGCGCTATTAAAAGACTTGCGCGCTGGCTCATCCCTTAACAGAGTGACTAAGCAGGATGTACCATTGTGTGGACGGAAAGGCAACAAAACGCTTTTGAGACTTGAACCGGGGAACTGTGGGAGAAAACATTCTGAGGTACCGGGTGTTCACAGAAGAACCGTTATATTAAACACTGATGCAATTGGGGTAGCAATCGGAGGTGTGCTTTCACAGAAATGAATGGAGAAGAGAAAACCGGTAGGCTTAGCATCGATGACAGTTGAACAAGGCAGAAGCGTAATTACAGTACTACAGATCGTGAGATGCTCGCGGTAGTATGGAGTTGTAGGTACTTCCGTGCGTATTTACTAGGTAATAAGTTCACCATATTTACTGACCATGCTCCGTTAAAATGGATGCTGAAGCTAAAAGAGCCTAAATCGTCTCGTTTTACTAGATGGATGGTACGATTATCGGAGTTTGATTTTGAGGTAATCTATAAACCAGGGAAACAGAACGCGAACGCTGACGCATTGTCAAGACAAGTTAGTGCAGTTAAGGTAAAGAAGACGAAGACTGAATATCTGCCAATAATAAGTAGGGACCTGATTTTGGAGAAACAACAAACCGATGAATTCTGTTCTAAAGTCATCAAGAACATAGGTAAGCCAGAATACGAGGAGCAGTATCAACTCGATCAGGAGGGTCTCTTATATCATGTCAACGGAGATATATGGCGGATTGTTGTCCCGATTACTCTCGTTTCTCGGATAATTTCACACCATCATCCCTAGTAGCACACGGAAGTTTAGTTTATCCATGGCCCATGACCGTCGCGCCATGCCATGGCAAAATTGCAAGGGCCATACAAGAACCATGCACGATCATGACTAGTTGGGCATGGTTATTGCTAGGCCCATTGACGAGTTGCCACGGAATGGATTTAGGTAAAAGGTTGACACATGGCCCATGCATGATGCACCACACGGCAGGGACAGTGGCCATGGCAATCACATGGCACATACACGACGGCCACAGCCCGGCTAGTAGAGCAAGGCAATCACATGGCACATACACGACGCGCCACAGCCCGGCTAGTAGAGCATGGCAATCACATGGCACATACACGACGTGCCACAGCCCGGCTAGTAGAGCAAGGCAATCACATGGCACATACACGACGTGCCACAGCCCGGCTATTAGAGCATGGCAATCGCATGGCACTTACTCGACGCGCCTCAGTCTGGTTTAGTGGTGCATGGCAATCGCATGGCACTTACACGACGCGCCTCAGTCTGGTTAGTGGTGCATGGCAACCATCTGGCGCATAGACGATGTGCCACAGCCTGGCTAGTAATGCATAGTTATCTCATGGCACATATACGACGCGCCACAGCCTGGCCAGTTGTGAATGGCAGCCACATGGCACATACACTATGCGCCACAGCGTGGCCAGTAGAGCATGGCAATCACGTGGCACATATACGACGCGCCACAGCTTATCGATCGATAGTGGCGCTATCTCTACCGCATTAGAGAAAATATTCACTAAATAATTACAATAATGTATTTGTTGCCTCCATTAATTATTATTGTTAGCTAAGCTTGTATACACACGGTGCGTAATTTTCGGGTTAATATTTTTCTATTACAATATAAAGCATAGAATTCATACTGCAATCTCTGTAAGTTTGAAACCAAGTTAGCACGTACGTGCACCTTCTACACTTGATTTTGTTGGTCTTGATACTTAGAAAAAATGTCAGTACTCTGGTCTCTCTTCTCTGAGGAGAATCAATAAGAGTCTTTTTTTACCTCAGTACATTTGCTCCATACATGACAAGGGATGTCAGGGGTATTATCGTACATTTGCGCCACGCATGGCAAGCTCCATGGGCAGTACCACGCTAACCATGCAAGTGCCATGTTTAAAAGTCATCCAAGAAAATTGATTGTACTCGCGGCCAAAACGTTGCATGGCCCATCGACGAATGTCGGGCATGGCCCATGCGCGATCAACGTGCATGGCCCGTGCGCGATTACCACGCGTTTTAATGAAAAGTAGGCATGGGTATTTTACGCTTACCATGCATGTGCCATGTTTAAAAGTCGTCCATGGGTTTTGGTTGTACTCGCGGCCAAAACGTTGCATGGCCCATGGACGAGAGTAGGACATGGCCCATGCGCGATCAACGTGCATGGGCCTTGCGCGCTAAACGTGGATGGGCGTTGCGCGATTAGCACGCATGGTGCAGAAAAGTAGGCATGGGTAATTTAAGCTAACCATGCATGTGCCATGTTTAAAAATCGTCCATGGGTTTTGGTTGTACTCGCGGCCAAAACGTTGCATGGCCCATGGACGAGAGTAGGACATGGCCCATGCGCGACTTTCACGCATGGTACTGACAAGTACGAGTGCCTTGTGTCCTGCATGGCTAATTGGCGCTAGCCATGCAAGTGCCATGTTTAAAAACCATCGATGGGTTTTGGTTGGACTCTCGGCCAAAACGTTGCATGGCCCATCTACGAGTGTTTGGGCATGGCCCATGCGCGGACGTTAAGATAATCGTCCATGGCCCATGCATGGCACTTAACGGTGTGCTACTAGGGAGACACGGTGTTCAGTATGCACCAGGGGGTGAAACGTACGCAAAGCATCATCAGGAGTCGGTATTTTTGGAAGACATTGAACAAGGATGTGGAAAAATATGTACTGGAGTGTGATTCCTGTGCCAGGAGGAAGTCAGGGAAAAGGAAGGTGATACCTTTAGGAACTCATGAGGAGACTACAGGGCCAGGACAGGTCGTAAGTCTTGATATCGTGAGACCATTACCAGTTACTTCTGAGGGAAACAAGTATCTACTGACTTTCATTGACCATTTTACGCGATATTGTGAAGCTGTGCCATTGAGGAATCAAACTGCAGAATCAGTGGCGAGGGAATTTGTGGAGAAGATAATAACACGGCATGGTATTCCTTTGAAGTTGTTATCAGATTGTGGAACTCAGTTTGTATCAACCCTTATGCAAGAGACTTGTCGATTGCTAGGGGTGAAATCTATTCAAACTACCCCCTACCACCCCCAATCAAATGGTAAGCTTGAAAGATTGCATAAGACCATTGCTGATATGATTACGCAGTACGTGGAGAAGGATCAGAAAAACTGGGACAGGTTTGTACCATATGCAATGATGGCATATCGTTCCACGAAGAACGATGTAACAAAATTCTCCCCCCACTATCTTCTATATGGCAGCGAAATGAAAATACCATTCACGGATAATTTGGAACCGAAGTTGGTAGGTCGCGAGTCCGAACAGCAACAACAACTAGCTGACCGGCTCAATGACGCTTACAAATTGGTTCGACAGAATAATAAAAATGCTCGTGAAGCGCAAAAGAAGTATTACGATCGGAAGGCGAAGCAGCAGTCGTATAACGTGGGCGAGAACGTGTATCTGCATGACACTACAACAAAGCAGGGTGTGTCTAAGAAGCTATCGTATAAGTGGACCGGACCGCATGAAGTTATTCAGAAAGTCAGCGAAGAAAACTACAAGCTGAGGCTGCGTAATGGCAAAGAGACGGTCATACATGCTAATCGGATCAAGCCGTGTAAGATGAAGATTATGCCTACGAAGCCGAGAGGTAGACCTAAACTGCAGGAGTCAATGGAAGAAAATAAAGAAACGGTCGAAGAAGCTGTAGTAGCAAAGAAACCGAGAGGTAGACCACGGAAGAAGTTTCAGCAAGTGGAAGTTAAAACGGCAGAAGAAAATAAAAAAGTTATATCAGAACGCCAGAGGGGACGTCCTCGAAAAGTAAACGTCGAAGGAAAAATGGTGGTTGAAAATAAAGTGAAGAAGCCGCCTGGTCGTCCTCGGAAGAATCTACAATCGGTACCGATCAATTCAAACGTCAACGACATGGAGATACAGGGAACATCAAGACGGAGAATGTTAGGCGGTCTGACACAGGAAGCGTCCACGAGTCAAGTGCAAACTTCGGATGATGATACGTCGCAAGAATTGACCGAAGACGAATCGGTGCAAGAAGAGGAATCGGTTGAAGATGAATCATTAGATGAAGAGGAATCACTTGAGGATGAGGACGTGGAAGGAGAAGAAGAAGAAGAAGAAGAAGAAGAAGAGCAAAAAGAAGAAGAGGAAGAAGAAAAGTTAAATACTTCGGACATCTCTTCAGGTGCGCAGACTACTAACACGGAAGAGTCGGTAGAATTACCGTTTGAAGATAGTCGAGCTGAAATTATGTCCGAAACGGAACAAAACGTTGAAGAAGGAATTGATTCTGAGCTACGCGAAACAACAAAAGACCCTACGATTACCGTATCAGATGTCGAAGAAGCGAAGTCAGATGAAGTAAATGATAACGATGTTTTTCAAGAAGTTGTAGACGCGGATAAAGTAAACACACCGCCGCAACTGACTTCAGCTGGTTCGGTGGAGCAAGCGACACCATACAGTTTGCGTCCAAGAAAGAATAGTAAACCAGACATGTACAAGTGTTAAAAAAGCTAAGTCCGGGCTATATAAATAAAAATGCATAAAAAGTTTTGGAAAAAATTTAAAATAAAATTTAAAAATTTATGTGTGCCAAAATAAAAGAAGAGGTAATTGTGATTTAAGGGCAGAGGGGCATGCATATGCAAGTAGCATCAAGATGGATGGGAACTACAAAAATGCAATGAATCAAAACATTTATTGATGACATCAGAGGTATTGTGTGCAATAACAGAATTAGGCGAGGTTGAGTACGAGGTTTATGTGTTCGATCAGTTTGCCGAAAGCACGTGAGCAACGATCCTTTAGGGACGTTGGGGTTTAAAAGTCATTGAAAAGTAATCATATGTATTAATATCCACAGGTGATTGTCTAACCTGCCAAAAAGGCACATGTTTTGGTTATCTGTTTTGCAAATATAGCTGTGTATACGTATCATGCTGGCAGCTGGAGAACTGCTATGTGTCCTGGGCAGCCAGAGGTAGTCGGTAGCCACGGAGCTGTGCGGTAGACGACTTCTGCCGAACGGAGGTTCAAGGCACAGTGGATTCGGACGCCGGATGTGTGGTCCTGGAACTACAGCGTTGCAGAGCCGAGCAAGCTTGTGCAGAGATGCAGGCGGATGTCAAACAGCATGGTGGTGGAAGTCAGGTTATTCCTGTAATGGGAATGTGTACTGTCAGCGGATTGTGAAAATTATTCTAATCAGATCTCAGATAGTTATGGCACTTTACATGTCAAAAGTCACGCTGGACGGCAGTAAATAATTCTTAACCTGGAAAAATTCAATGATACTAAATTAAAAATTAAAATCATTTAATGACGGAGGGCATAAGCAATTAGAAGGATATTAAAAATTTTACTTTCAGTAATGAAAAAGAAAGGTGCATAAAAATAAATTCTATCATTAAAAATGCATTGAGCTAATAAGAGCAGTAAAATGTCACTCCTGAAAACAAGGTAGGATAGTTGGTGAAGAAAAAAAAATAATATTTGTCATTTGTATGTTAGGAATTTGGTGTTACCGGCGGGTGAAAAGACGATCCAGGGTTCAACTCGATCCATTGGACGATGTTCCGATGACGCTGCGTTCCATTGGTGCAGTCGCAGGAATGGCGGAAGTCAACCCGAGTTCCGGTAGACCGGAACAGGACAGCGTTGTTCAACTCATGTCGCGGATTCTAATCCTGGCAAGGGGCCAGCAGGACAGCGAAGTCACAGTCAACATTTCCTAAGAATACACCACAATAGTGTTACACCAGTATAACCAGAAGGCATATGATTTGAATCGAAACAGCATTCAAGGCTAACTGTCAGGAGAAATATGCAAAAGTTGCAATTTCAGTAAATTTTAAAAAAATTAAGAAAATTTAAAAAAAAATTAAGAACATTTTAAAAAATTAAGAAAATTTAAGTAAATTTAAAAAAACTGAGTTTTTTAAAAAAGATTGTCAAAGGCCTAGGTAGGTTCAAGCTTAAGTGCAGGTAAAATAATTTAAATAAAAATAAAATCTGAGCAAATTGTCAAGCTAAGTCTAGGGGTCAATGACCTATGGCGATGGCAAATGTCAAATTGAATCATAGGCCTAGGTACACAAATTCACAAAAATTTAAAGTAAATGTGAATAATGAACACTGGTATAACGAGGGTAATCAAATTCAGTGGTGCTATAACAACAAGTCATGTTATCAAAAAGGACAATGAAAAAGTAAATTGAGTGCCAAGGGCAGAAATAATTTTGCTATGGTTACTAGCCTAGGAACGAACTAGATAAACCTAGTCTGGTGGACATTTCAGTAACTATGTGAAATTAAAAAGCATGTCAGCAAAATCAAACCAGGCTGGCCAACAATTGCTTTGTAAAAAAAAAAGAAGGTAAAACTCAAAGTATAAAATTTGAGTATAAACTTTAGAGCGTAGAATTCCCATTTAAAAGTGAAAATTGCATTCCGAATCAAAATTAAAAAAAAATTAAATTGTAAAATTGGATTGCAAAATTAAATTGTAAATCAGAATTGCAGAATTGAATTCTAAGCTTGGATTGCAAAATGGGATTGTGAATTTACATTGTGAAAATTGAATTGGGAATTTGCATTGTGAAAAATGGAATTGCAAAAACTGAATTTCAAAATTAAATTGTGGAATTAGAATGCTAGATTCGAATTGCGGAAAAATTGGATGTAAAATTTAAATTGTAAACCTAAAAAAGAAATTTAAGTTGTTAATTGAAATTGAAAAGAAATCAAATTGTGAAACTCAAATTGTGGAATTTGGTAAGAAAAAGGTAAAGAGGTGGGCTAGACCAAAGCCTACAGAGTTATGTAACAAAATTACTAAGCTCGGGGGTAGCCAACACAACACTGGTCGCAGACCTAGTTGCATGTTGAAGCATTGTAATATTGTAAATTTGTAAAAGCAAAGCATAGTAATGGATTAGAATTGTACTTACTTGTAGATGAGAAGATTCTTGTGGGCGTAGAATCCACGAAGACAAGGTTGTGATTAACAAACCTGAAAGGCCCAAGGCCTAGGATAACGTAGTAAACACAGCACTAGGTATGGAGCACTTTCACAGAATCTAGTTTAAGTTTAAAAAAATTCAATTAGAATTCAGTGCTAACCGGACCTGAGGTTGTAGGTATTACACGAAAAAGTATACCGAATATCTAAAACCCACTTGAATTCAAATATTTATCGGTTAGGATTGAGATTGATTGAATTGCTATGTTCACAGGTAGCACGATAGTAGAGTAAGAATTAACACGTCTGGTCTGAGTGAAAAATCAGTTGGTACAGTGAGCGTCTTCCCGTGAGGCCGCAGGAAGGCTAGTTACGCTGGTCAGCGGGATTAAATAACAAGGAGTCTGCAAAGATAAAGAGTAGCTCAGATTGCACGGGCTTGGAAGTCAACTTTGCGCACTCGTGGAACACTTTTCTAAGTGGCATAGATTACAGCATACAGCATAGTATGTAGAAACATCTACACTGTTCTACAATGTGGCAATTGCTCTGAATAGGCATGATAAGCCTACAGTGAGGTGAGGTCACGTGTGGAATGGCTTGAGAATGTCTTACTGAGAAGTGGACATTGTGAGCTATATTACCGACCGGGCCAAACCCACGAATTTATCAACAAGGCAGTGAGGCCTGATGAAAGCTACAGTAAATCGTAGTTGTTACCGATCATCTCCTTCATTGGGTTTGGATTTGGTATTTCCCCCACCCCCCCCCCCCCCCCCCCCCCCCCCCCCCCCCCCCCCAGCTCAATCAACTGGATATTTCCACTCAGCACAGGCGCGGGAACTGATAAGTAACTTTCGTATTTGTATTTGAAGTAAAGTTGCTACTAGAAATCGTGAACACGGAAATCAATCAATAACATCAATATAGGTATAAACTTAAGTTGGACAAACTGTTGAATGTTAGCCAGTTATTAAAGAATGTATATTTTGGTAATATAACCTTCTTTTCAAAGGCCCCGACCTGTAATGCAGGCTGGAAGATCATTCAATAATCATGTCATTAATGGGATATTGATTTCAATCAATATTGGTTTGGGTTTGGGCATAAACATTCAACAGGAATAGTTATTAGTCAATAGGCAAATGCATACTGCTGCCTATTCACTTGGTCCATATAGGCATCAATAACCCAAATCAATAACCACAACATCGATTGTGATTGATTGGTTATTGAGTCCTATACTGGAGTTTTGAAATAATCATTGAATTGAAATGTAAATTATACACATACTAAAAGTTGCACATAACACAGTTCACTTGTCTGACGGGCACGTTTATGTAATGTTGCAATAACACACCGCTGCCGAGTCAGCTATGTGCAATCTAGAAATAACTGAGTACATTGATTCATTGACGTCACTCAGAGGTTTGAGAGAATTCCCCTCTCTTACCCCTCTGATAAAGTGAGTGCCAACTCATTCTCTTTTGTGTGATCTAGAGTAGAGGAAGGAAGGTATTTCCAATTGTTGGGGAATGTCTATGTAAATTCATAAATATTGTTGTGAAAGTATTGAAAGTATGTTTATTAAAGTTGGTTTGTTAACATCAAGCTTATGATTTCAAAGTGACACCTGTCATTCCCAACCTCCCATCACAGTACTTCATCTCAGGTCAAATAGTCATAGTTAATTGAGAGCCTTGATTGGTATCAATCAATATTCATTGATTGGCATCTATCGCTCGGCACTACATTATTATTATTATTATTATTATTATTATTATTATTATTATTATTTTATTATTATTATTATTATTATTATTATTATTATTATTATTATTATTATTATTATTATTATTATTATTATTATTATTTTTCTTATTATTATTTACTGCAATTTAGAGACATAAAAAACGTCCGCCCCGATTTTTTATTTATTTCTAAAATTGTATTAAATAAAAACAATTACACCTACGGGAGTGTTTCCCGATTAACCAAATCGAGAAATGAATTGAGAAGGCCAACAAAATGGCGGTATGCGCAAATAATACTTTTTAACAAGTGGTGTCAGTGTCACAAAGACTTCGCACATTAAAAAATGGCCTAAGTGGATTTTTCGTCGATGTAACATGATGCACATTGCATAACGTAAATTACAATAACTCATAGTAATAAAGGTTTTTGTCTTATCGTGATGAATGTAAGCTTAAAATTATTGGATGAGCGAAGCGAAGACTTCAATTTCACCGACCCCCCAAAAAATTTAGCTCCGTTTTTTTTTTGTTTTGTTTGTTTGTTTGTTTGTTTTTTTTTCCGGCTGTTTGTTCGCTTTCTACCGGGCAAACAGCATATGCGATCTTGATGAAAATTTGACACGACCTTCGTTTTCTCTGAACTTAGACTTGCCACGTTTTTGGGTACAATCGAAGAAATATTTCTCATGAATATCGTACTTTTACGATTTTTTTCGATTTTTAGTGCGATATTTTCGTGCTATTTGGGCCAATTCTGACCAAACGGGTGGGGCTACAACGTTCATATTTCACATGGACATTAAGGTAATGGTGATGTATTGCTTTCTGAAAGAAAAAGTTGAAAAAGTTAGCCAGAATCGAGAGAAATAAAGCTTTTAATATACGTTTTTGACTTTTTGTGCGATATTTTCGTGCCATTTGGGCCAATTCTGACCAAACGGGTGGGGCTACAACGTTCATATTATACATGGACATTAAGGTTATGGTTATGTAGAACCTTTTGAAAGAAAAAGTGGAAAAATTTAGCCAGAATCCATAGAAATAAAGCTTTTAATACAAGTTTTTACGGTAAATAATACCAATTGACAAGAAAAAAAAGAAACTTGACAACATTCCACAAGCGTGGGCAGAAAAAACAAAGCACTTGAAAAAAGTAAAGATATCCCACGCAAACAAAAAACCTTTAAAAAAAGCTCATCCATCAACGCGGGGGACTTTAGCTTTTTTCCCCAGTTTTAATCACATTTTTTGTGTAAAATTACTGGGAAACCCCAAAAGTCTTTTGTTAGACGAGGAGTGGCCATGTTTGAGTACTCGGTAACATTTTTTTTTCTTCCCCCTACGTCTCCTAGCCTATCATAGGCTACAGTGGAGCTTATGGCCTAAACTATGGCCTAAACTTAAAATCCCCCCTATTATTTTACGAATAAATTATAAACGAAAGCAAAAAGTTCCCGGGGACTCAAAAATCTCGTTCACCGTCTAACAAGACTTTTTGGGTTTCCCCCAGTTATTGGCTAAAGTGCCCTTAAGCCGAAATGTGGGGAAAAGGGTTCAAACCCCCCGGGCGGGAAAGATTTTTTAATTTCTGAAAATGTATTTAAAAAAATTTAAAAAGTTTAAATGATATAACGCATGTAGTCCCTCATCTGTGGCATAGAGCCTACTATGGTAAACATAGCCAGTACGAAATACGTGAAAATTTGCAAAGGTTTACTCAACTACGAGCGGAATTTGGGGGGACCTTGACGTGCAAAATTTGATAGACCTTGCATGGCCCAGGGGGACGGCATTTTACGGCCAGGCGAATAACAAAAAAAAATATCTTTTAAAAATCTAAAAACCATTTTCTTAAAAAAATTTCTAAACTTGGAAGCCATTTTTCAATTTTTTATTTTGTAGGTTTTTAAAACGCAAAGGGCTGGTGATTTTGTTAGCAGTTCTCAGTAAACTCGTCCGGATTCTGTTTAAAAATTCCCCCGCAAACTGTTCAGCGATTCGGTGATTTTTTAAAGTACACTACACCGCAGACTAACAAATAACGCCGTTTTAATGAAAAGGGCCACTCCGTTCGCTGGCTCAAATCGTTTTAAAGTTCTGTTTGAGATGAAAATATGTTTATTGTTTTGCAATAATTTAGACTGACATTTTCCTGTTTTACACGTTTTGAAGTATTTCGGCTTCCTGTCAGATACTCTCCTATACACAATTCAATTCAATTCAAAATGCGTTTTATTTATTTAGCAACAAATGCTCACTTACATACTTAGCATAATTGCCGTACAAGTCTTGAAATACGCTTAGTTATTAAACAATCTAACTAGGAAAACGCTTAAGTCCCGCCGCGTTGATGGATGAGCTTTTTTATAGTTTTTAGTTTGCGTGGGATATCTTTACTTTTGCAAGTGCTTTGTTTTGCTACCTACGCATTGTAAGTGATTGTTGTCAAATTTCTTTTGTTACCTGTCAATTGGTATTATTTACCGTAAAAAACTTATATTAAAAGCTTTATTTCTATGGATTCTGGCTAACTTTTTCAACTTTTTCTTTCAAAAGGTACTACATCACCATAACCTTAATGTCCATGTTGAAATATTGCCCGGGTTTTAGCCGACCCGTTTTTGTCCAGAATCTTTCCAAAATATCACGAAAATATCGCACTAAAAATCGAAAAAAAATCGTAAAGTACGATATTGAGAAATATTTCTTCGATTGTACCCAAAAACGTAGCAAGTCTAAGTTCAGAGATTTTCGGAGGTCCTGTCAAATTTTCATCAAGATCGCATATGCCGTTTGCCCGGTAGAGAGCGAACAAACAGACAGAAAAACAAACAAAAAAAAAACAAAAAAACAAAAAAACACCCGAGCTAAATTTTTTGGGGGGTTGGTGAAATTGAAGTCTTCGCTTCGCTCATCCAAATAGTTATGCAAATTAAATATTAAATAGTACTTTCTAGCTGAAGTTTGCAGCACTACCGTCAGGGGAATATCCCCGGGCCAAATGCTACCCCAGACCCAGTTGGGGCCGGATCAAATTGTATATGTTTTGTATGCATTCACATTTTCCTTCGTGTTCTACAATTTAGCAGCAACGATGTTAATTTGATGTTCATTTACATGATTTGTAAAACCCTTATTTCAATTTTTTTACGATTGTCATTTGAAATTGTATATAAAACTTCTTAGATACAAATTAGATGCTAGTTTGACACCCAACTGATATCCGTTTCGTATCCATCGAGAATACAATCAATATTTTCTTAAATACCAATGGGATTTTTTTGTCTTGTTTGTTTGCCTCTACCGGGCAAAGGCATAATGCGATCTTGATGGAATTTTCAGGCGAGAAATATTTATTCGCTTGTCAACAAAATAACATATCTAAGTTGAGTGATTTCGAACGTTCCCATAAAGTTTTATCAAGGTCGGAGTAGCCGTTTGCCCGGTCGCGAGCCAAATATCACGAAAATATTGCATTCAAAATCGAAAAAGTACGATATTCATGAGAAATATTTCTTCGATTCTACCCAAAACTGGGCAGATAGGTCCCCTGAAATTTTCATCAAGATCGCACATGCCGTTTGCCCGGTAGAGTGCGAACAGACAAACAAACACCCGGAGCTATTTTTCTCAGGGTAAAAAGTGAAATTGAAGTCTATGCTACGCTCATCCAACTAATGTTTGGCTAATTTAACATCGAATCGATTGACACTAAATAATAACTCATTTATGTATTTATCCTATTCAGTAACAAAAACTGATTTTCAAATGAGGACAACTAAATAAAACTTATCTCATAAATGTAGAGAAAATAATGAACTGTAGGAAAACAAAGATTGTATTTGTAATATTACACACATAGTCCGTGGAACAAGCTGCTAAAACTATAGGAACATTTCAAATCCGGAAACCAGCACCAAAAATTAGGAGCAGGTAAAAGACATATTTTATAATGTTATTTCACGGGGGACACGCATAGTAGCAAACAAGTCACTTGTCATGGCGTCCACAAGATGGCCGCCAAAATAATTCTTAAAATTGCTGTAACTCAAAAAGAAATCATCAGATTTTGATAAACTCGGTTTTGTTTTATTCGGTTTTTAATGCTCTACAAAAATGTCACTATAAATTTTAACGTAAATACAATAGTTTTAATTATATTTATATATTATTACAAGTATTGCACTTATAGCACTTTTTGGTATATATAAAATTATTTTTTACGTAAAAATCGCTACATTGTCATACAATTTTCAGACTATACAAAAAATAACGGCCAATTAATCCAAAATTTTTAAAGTCCGAAACAAATTCCTGAAACTTTTTGTTTAAATTTAAATTTAAATTAATTAAGCATTAATTAAATCCAATTAAAAGTTTCTTATTCACGTACCAAAGTCACGTAGTGTGATCACAAAAGAACAATATGACCACAATGACCAAAAAAAAATATTAGTTCCCAAAAAATTAATTCCAATCACTTTTCTATTAATTCAATTAATTCAAATAATTAAAAATAATGACAATAATCTCAATTAATTTGTAATATTAACACAATGTGGTCGACCTTGGAATCATTTTAAAGCTAGTTTTAAGGCAAATAAATGTAATTAAAAATTAATTGATTAAATTTATTAATCACAGAATTAATTACATTTTAGTTTAAATTATCCCACTTTTGGGATATGTATTGTTATGTTTACCTAAAACCAATCGATTTGTCATCAAAATATACTACTTTATAAAAATGCCAATTTAATCCGTATTGTCATGTTTCCCCAACAAATTCTTATATTTTTCCGATTAATTAGAAATTAAGCGTTGAATTACTTATATCTCAATAATTGTTGTGTCATCACTTAACAACATACAAAATTCCAACATAAGTATCAAAAATAAACAATTTCGAGATAATTTTAAAAATTTAGTCCCCAAAATTAAAAATTCATGCTACTTTTTGTTAATAATTGCCCCAATATATTTTCCTTTAAAAGAAGCATGCAAAGGTTCCAAGTGCTGTTGTTTAATTACCAAACAGGTGATTATATCAATTAATTTTTTTCATTCATTAATTCAATAACGGGAAAGGTACATGAACTTAATTTTGGGACCATAAATTTTTAAAATTATACTCGCATTTTTATATTTGATACTTCTGTTGCATTTTGTAAAGTGGTAAATAGTGAAAAATACAATTATTGAGATATAAGTAATTCTTCGCCTAATTTCTTAATTAATCGGGTTAGTTTATAAGAATTTTGTTTCGGGACATGACAATTCGGATTCATTGGCATTATTTTCAGTAAAGTAGTATATTTTTATTTACGATCGATCGAGTTTTAGGTATACATAACAATACATATGCCAAAAGTGGGATAATTTAACTAAAATGTAATTAATTCTTTTGATTAATTAATTTAATTAATTAATTTTTCATTACATTTATTTGCCTTAAAACTAGCTTTAACATGATTCCCAAAGGGCGACCACATTTTTTGTTAATATTACAAAATTAATTGAGTTATTGTCATTATTTTTAATTAATTGAAATTTAAATTGGAATTAACAGGAAAGTGATTGGAATTAATTTTTGGAACTAATATTTTTTGGTTCTTTTGGTCATATTGTTCTTGTGTGATACACTACGTGACTTTGGTACGTGAATAAGAAAAATTTTTAATTTGGGGTTTAATTAATGCTTAATTTAATTAATTAATTAATCAAAAAGTTTTCAGGAATTTTGTTTTGGGACTTTAAATTTTGGATTTATTGGGTTATTTTAGTACAGTCTGAAAATTTTATGACAATGTAGCGAATTCTACGTATAAATAATTTTATATATACCAAAAAGTGCTATAATTGCAATACATTGTAATAATATATAAATATAATTAAAACTATTGTATTTACGGTAGAATTTCTAATGACATTTTTGTAGAGCATTAAAAAACGAATAAAACAAAACATAGTTTATCCAAATCTGATGATTACTTCTTGAGATACAGCAATTTTAAGAATTATTTTGGCGGCCATCTTGTGGACGCCATGACAGGTGACTTATTTGCTACCATGCGTGACCACGTGAAAATAACATTCTAAAATACGTCTTTTACCTGCTCCTAAATTTTGGTGCTGGTTTCCGGATTTGAAATGTTTTTACGCTTGTTCCACGGACTAACAATAGAAGTAAATATTTAGGTCATAATCATGACTTCCGTGACCACTTTTTCGCAAGGATGGTTTGACGATTGATTTGACTATTATGGACCATTTAGAAAAAAATAAGCCCCCATGTCCCTCCCAAAAATCCCGGTAATTTTTACTAGAGGCCAAAATCCAATATGGCTGCCGGGCACACTCGTGAAAAATTAAATTTTGAACCAGAGCAAGTAGAATCAAGTACAAAGACATTTTTTCGATAAAACTGACCACAAGGATTCTGAATATGATATTAATTTGACGCTACAACGCCATTTTGAACCAGAAATACAATATGGCCACCAGCACCATTGTGGAAAATTAAGTTTTGAACCAGAGCATCTAGAATCAAGTACAAATACACTTTTTCTTGTAAATAGACCACAAAGATTCAGAATATGACGTTAATTTGACGTTTCTATATTATTTTGACTCATAAATCCAAAATGGCCGCCATCCAGTGTAGCAAACGTTTTACGTTTGTACTTAAGCAAGAACTCCCACAAGGATCTCTTGCTGTAAAGTACCATCATTATACCATTAGATGGTATTTTAGTAAATTTTCTATAACAAATGACACCACAACCTCGACCGCAACGTAAATAAAAACAGAATTTAAGACGTCATAAATTGTCTTTCTTTGAAAATTAACGTTATTTTACCACTGTAACACTTTGAATTGATAATTAAGACAAAAATGTGCCCTTCTCCCTGAAACTAATGGCGAGCTCTGGGTCGTCGTCGGGGAACTTTCCCCTTCCCTTTGACTACCTCCCCGACGGCGACGACAATGACAACACGGACGGATGATGACACAGACGCAGACGACCACGACGTGGGGGAATCCTTGCCCTCCCCATACGCTTGTGGCTGGTTCTGACCAGCACAGGCCTGTACACCCCTTGTCCCCCCGCGTCATCCCTGACGTCCCTCCCTTCGTCTCGATTAGCCAAGTTGCATAAATATGAGACGTTAAGCAATATCCAATCAATCAATCACATGTCCCAGGCCATAGAGTAGGGGTTGCCTGTAATAGACTGAGTGAAGCCAGTACGAAAGAAGGCGACCTGATCAAAGAAGCGAGCTGTCAGCATCGCCCAGAAGTCAGAAAGTCATCTTCCATACCTATCTTTGTACGCAACCACTAGGGCCAGTTGAAGAGAGCTATAGGATGATGATGACAGCAATCTGAAGGTGGATATTTTACTGAGAAAAGCAGGTATTACATGGAGTCGTCTGATTCCGAATATGGTAAGATGACTCGATTCAGACTGATCATACATCTCGGGGGCACATTTTGGTCTTAATTACCACGTTACAGTGGTAAAATAACGTTAATTTTCAACGAAATACAATTTGTGACTTCATAAATTCGGTTTTTATTTACGTTGTAATGGAAAATTTACTGAAAACCATCTCATGGTAAAATCATGGTACTTTACAGCAACAGATCCTTGTGGGTGTACTTGCTTAAGTACAAACGTAAAACTTTTGCTACACTGGATGGCGGCCATTTTGGATTTATGTGTCAAAATGATATGTGATGGCGGAATAGGAAAAGGGACCTTAGGGTTAACATTTTCAAAACATGTTTTTTGATATTTTTACAATAAGAACAGGATGCTGATCATTTTGCAAAAAAAATTATACAAAAAACTTCAAAATTGAGTGAGCTATGCACTTTTCTGTCTGACTTGATTAAAAATCAACTTTGCGAGAAAAACAGGTGTAAAGTTTCTATCTATTTGCTATTTTCTATCAATTTTGACCAATTTAAAGGAACTTTTCCTTGTATTTTTCTATTTTCTATCAATTTTAACCGATTTAAAGGAACTTTTTTTATTTTAGACACAATTTTAAATAATTACCCACCATCCTACCAAAAAAACACAAATTTTATAAAAAAAACACAAATTAGGCCTTTTTTTTTTTTTTTTAAATTAAAAAACAGTATTTGGATAGCATTATTTTAATTCCAAAGCATAATTTACCATTATTAAGTGAAAATTATGTAAAAGGCTACACAAAAAAACCCCCAGCAATTTACACATTTAATCACGTTTTGCTCTTTTCTAGGCAAAAAACTTTTTAACCCTATTCATTCCTATTCCGCATCACATATAGAAACGTCAAATTAACGTCATATTCTGAATCCGTGTGGTCTATTTACAAGAAAAAGTGTATTTGTACTTGATTCTAGATGCTCTGGTTCAAAACCTAATTTTCCACAATGGCGCCGGTGGCCATCTTGTATTTCTGGTTCAAAATGGCGTCGTAGCTTCAAACTAATATCATATTCAGAATCCTTGTGGTCAGTTTAATCGAAAACATGTCTTTGTACTTGATTCTACTTGCTCTGATTCAAAATTAAATTTTTCAAGAGTGTGCCCGGCAGCCATATTGGATTTTGGCCTCTAGTAAAAATTACCGGGATTTTTGGGAGGGACATGGGGGCTTATTTTTTTCTAAATGGTCCATTGTAGTCAAATCAATCGTCAAAACATCCTTGCGAAAAAGTGGTCACGGAACTCATGATTATGACCTAACTATCTTAATAGTAAATTTTGTTCTTTGTCCTAGATTAGAACAAGAAATTGCGGATTGGACAATAAACAGGCCTATATACATTGTGGTATCTGGAAATATTATTCTTGTATAACCCTATTCTATAACTTTACTTTTAGTTTAGTTTAGTTTAGTTTATTTATTCACTTTGATCATACATTTTAGGTAAGATATACTTCTCAGAGAGAGAGAGTGTGAATAACTATAGCTAGTTTACATCATAATTGTATTTACAACAGTATAAATTAGGCAATGTAAAAAAAAAAAAAAAAAATTAATAGTAATATGCAGTAAATGATATTAATAATAATACTAAGTAATATAATGTAATATAATCTAATCCCTGGTACCATGGTAAGTTATAGTAATAGTTAGCATTAGTGATTGATTATTGTTGGTACATTTGATCATTGTGGGTGACGTAATGAATGGGAATAATTAAGGTAATCTTCAAGATTGTAAAAGATATTTTCCTGTAGGAATGCCTTAAGTTTAGTTCTAAAACTAGTATCATTTACGGTATTTATAACATGGAGGGGCAGATTGTTGAATATTATTGAGGCTAAGTACATGGGTCCTTTTGAAAATTTACTTGAGTTATGTGATGTGATGTGAATTGATGATTGGGATCTTGTATGGTAAGTATGGACAGTGGAGTTTCGAGGGAAGATTTCTGCATTATCATGGACAAAGATGGAAGCTACTTGTATCAGAACATTTGTAAGAGTGGGGATACCTAATTTGGAGAAATATTCTCTGCATGATGTTCGCCTTGAAATCCCTGCAATAATACGTACTGCCCTCTTTTGTAGCAAGAATATTCTTGAAGCCTGATGTGACGCACCCCAAAAAAGAATTCCATACATTAAGTGGGAATGAATATGGGCAAAATAAACCATTTTGAGAATGTGTGGATACGTTATTGCCTTTAGTTTACGGAGCATAAAGCATCCACTGTTCATTTTAGAAGATACTTTTTGTCAGTGAACGAAAACTCTTGAAAATTTGTACGATTATTTCTTTAGTATAATTCAAAACATTTTGTAACTATTATTTTGTGGTGCTACAAGTTTTCATTGTTCAAATAACAATGAGTGGGAATTTTCATCAATTAATTGTCTTACAATAATGATCCAAAATATTCAGGTGATAGCTTATTTTAAAGAGGTGTCATTTAGCTTCGATTACTTCTTTTGGATTTTTTTAACTGTGCACTGAGATTAAATGTTTGAATTGTCAAAACAAATAAAAATTAAAAAATATATAAGAAAATTGTTGAAAAAATTGGATCTCAAGCTAGAAATCTAATGTCAATAAAAGTATTCCCCAAATAGATTTTTTGTGTGAAATCAAAGCTATATGTCTCCACTTTTTTTAAGTTTTGAATTAGTTTTGAATTATAATTAACAATTGTACAAATTTTCAAGAGTTTTCGTTCATAAACATAGAAGTTATGTTTATGGTGGAAAAGTTTATAGTTATGGTGGTGTCCTACCTTAAAGGGATCGTTCACCTCTTATGTAAAGGTTTACACAGACATCTATTTACATAAATAAACTCCATTTATAACAAATGATTGACCAAAAATAATTGTAGTAACGCTAAATTAATTGTTAACTGTGCAAAGAAATTTCGTTCATCTTCCCCACTTATCAGTCGTGGCAACAGTGCACGAGTAGCGGCCGGCAGAGTGTCGAGTGCCGAGGCGAGCTGCGTCATCACTTAGCACGCGACACAAGCTTTGAAGGAGGGTGGGGGATAAGACATTGATACTCGGTTAAAATTAGGTCGAAACAAAACACACGTGCATCTCTCAACCCGGCTGAGATGGATTTGGTAATTTCTGGATTGATACATGTACATCTGTTATTCACACAAAGCAAAATACAAATACGCCTATATAATCTTGTAATCTCGTGTATGGAGCACAGCAGTCATGCCACTGTTTACAAAAGAATAAGCAGGAGAAGGTGAATAACGTACCATTTGGGTGCACTTTCAGTCTTATCTTGAGTCTTGCCGATGACTATTTTTGTGTACTTGGAACGATCATATTTCCTTCAAAACTTTTCATTTCATTTTATTTATTGTCTTGTCTTGTCTCTACGTTAGGTAAGGCCATTCCATTCCATTAGCACAAGTATCGAGTGATTATTACGAAATTATGAAATTCTGTTGTTTCGACAATCGACTTGTTAGATATACGCAAGTGTGTGTGTCCCCCCCCCCCCTCCCCGGGCTACCAGTCAAAAGATAAATATTTAATGCTGATTGCACTATGCCAGTACTCTTTGTATGTTGTCCAATATGCTGTTGACGGTGATGTTTTTATCTATGTTTATGTTTGGAATGGTTCTAATATGTTATGTGCCAGCCTGCATCTACTCGAAAATTGATAAGCTATTAATTAGTAAGAGTAAACAAACACTGCCCGAAAACCTTACGCGTACTTTTTCACATAGTATTGTAACATATTACTCAATACTAGTAGTATATCATACTTGTAATAATGAGGTGAGATGTATACAGTCAGTGTCACTGATATCATCATCATCATTATCCATCGCCGTTTCCTGCTTCTGGCAGGGTCAGCTTGGGTTTCGCGACCAAATTCTTCCACTTCTTCCTATCCTCCCACAATCGAGTCTCTGCTACATTCTTCCAGCTCTCTCCTCTAGTATGTAGGTCTCTTGCTATGGTCTCCTTCCATCTCTTCCGTGGTCTCCCCCCATCTCTTCCGTGGTCTCCCCCGTCTTCTTCTTCCTTCGATTCTTTTCTCATACATTCTCCTGGGCATCCTCTCTTCCGTCATTCGTTTCATATGCCCAAACCATCTCAGACGTGTCCTTCCCATCCTGTCACCTAACTTCTCCACCCCAAGCATCTCTCTGATGTTTGTATTTCTAATTCTATCTCTTCTTGTCTTGCCCACTGTGCTCCCAGGAATCTCATCTCCGCCGCCTGAATTTGCTTTCTTCTCTGTCACCCATAGTCCAGGTTTCTGCCGCATATGTGAGGATCGGTATGAAGTAGGTCTTGTATAGTGTCATCTTGACTGTATAGGTATTTCCCTATCCACACCAGGCCTTTTACGCACTGGTAGAAATTGCTGGCCTTTGGATTCGTGTTAGTGATTTCCTTTTTGATCTTCCCGCTTGCCATTATTTCACTTCCTAGGTATCCAAAACTCTCTACCACCTCCAGGGTTTCTGCTCCAATCTTGATCTCTGCATGGTAGTTCCTTACATCTCCTTCTCCTGGCATAGTGACAACCTTGCTCTTGATCACACTTATCTTCATGCCGGCCTCTTCAATGTGCCTCTTCCACAGGTCTGTGTACCTCTGGAGTACCTCCTCATGCTCTGACCATGCCACGAAATCATCGGCAAACAGCATAACCTCTACCTCTTCCGTTCCCTCCATCTTTACTTTGTTGTGGATGTCATCCATCACTATTATAAATAGCAGTGGTGACAGCACACTTCCCTGCCTCAGTCCTTGTGTTATTTGGAACCACCCTGACAGCCCAAACTGTGTTTTTACACAGCTTTCACATACTATGTACATACTTCTAACCCTGTCTATCAGTCCTTTGTCACACCCTTTTCTTTCCAAGCTTTCCCACACTACATTCCTTGGCACACTATCATAAGCCTTCTCGATGTCTAGGAAGACCATACTCATTTTCTTTCCCAGCTCCCAACTTTTTTCCATTGCTTGTCGCAGTACAAATATCGGGTCTATAGTTGATCTTCCCCATCTGAACCCATATTGTTCTTCATTAAGTATATGGTCCACCTGTACTCTCATCCTTCTGTCTATAATCCTTTCATATATATCTTTGATGTATGGCATAGTAGAGTAATGCCTCTGTAGTTGCCACACTTCTTTCTATCTCCTTTCTTGTATATTGGTACAATCACACCTTTCTCCCAATCTCTCGGCACCTTCTTTTCTTTCCATACCACTCTGATCACTCTGTATAGCCAATGCATAACTACTGGGCCCCAGCTTTGATCATTTCCACCACCAGTTCGTCAACTCCTGCAGTCTTCCCATTCTTCATCCTTTTTAATGCCATCTCCACTTCTTGCCAGGTCGGTCCATTCTCATCTTCTTCTTCCGCCACCCCTTCCAACTCTACATCTCTGCCTTCTGCATCTGCTCCTGCATTCAGCAATTGATTGAAATACTCTTTCCAAGTTTCCTTGATCTGCTCTGCATCTGTAATGAGTCTCTCCGAGTCATCCGTTAGGTACCTTTGTCCCCCTCTTTCCTTCCTCTTACTCTTCACTATGCCATACAGCATCTTCTTGTTCCTTCTGCGTCTTTCTCCAGTTTCTTAGCAAACTTCTTCCAATCTTCTGCTTTCTCTTCTTTAACCGTTCTTTGTGCTTCCCTCTTTGCGTTTTTGTAAGCTTCTCTCTTTCATCTGTTCTGTCCTTCATGAACTCCCTCCATGTTCTATTTTTCAGTTGTACTTTCTCCTTTACTTTGTCGTTCCACCAGCTTGTTACCATCTCTTTTCTTACCCCACTTGTCCTTCCACACGTCTTCTCTGTTGCCTGCACCAGTGCTCTCTTAAACGCCTCCCATTCTTTCTCCACTCCTTGGATCTCTCCCTTGGGATCTCTTTCCTAATCTCTGTGATATTCTTCTCTGACTGCCGTCTCACTTAATTTCCATACTTTGAGCTTTCTTTCCGCAAATTCTTTTCTCTTTCGAACCCTTCCCTCTATTTGGATATCTGCTACTAGCAGCCTATGGTCTCCATCTAGTCCTACACTTGGAATTACCTTTACATCCTTCAGACTCCTATGCTTGTCTTTACTAACAACCACATAGTCTATCTGTGTCTTCTGTTGCCCGTTCCAACTATACCTTGTAATTTTGTGACTGTCCCTTTTTTGGAACCACGTGTTTCCAATTACCAGGCCGTTTCTGGCACACAGGTCTAACAGCCTTTCACCCTCTGTGTTTCTCCTACCGTATCCATACTTTCCAATTACTTCCTCGTACCCTCGCCTTTCGTCACCAACCTGGGCATTGAAATCTCCTAGTATGATAATATCGCGTCTGCCAATCAGCCCTTCCAGATGTTCTTCGAACTCATCCTTCGCTTCCTGATCGCACCCTACTTGTGGTGCATAAATTTGGCATATCTCCCATTCCTCATTTTTTACTTTAATCCTTATCTTTATAATCCTGTTTGGGTTTATTTGGATTAAGGACGCGTCAACCGTTAGGTCATAATGCACCACTCTAAACCTAGGGGGGGGAGGAGGGAACCATGCTGGTCAGAACCAGCCACGGGTAAGGGGAGGAAGGGGGGTTTCTCACGTCGCGGTCGTCATCGTCTTTGTCATCGTTCGTTGTGTCATTGTCATCGTCGCCGGGGGGTCGTCAAGGGAAGGGGGCAAGGTCCCCGACGACGATTGCCAGAGCTCGCCTCTAGGTTCGGGGAGTACTCCCTGCTTACTAGCTGATGTTTGCGAGGTGGACTTTTTCTCTTGAATCGCCTTTTACGATTAGCAGAGCCATGCTCTGGGCCAATTCTACCCCGGGCCCAGACGGGAAATTAAATCCTGTCTCCTTCTTCCCGTACTTCTATCACTTCTTCCTTCCATTTTGGGCTTACTATTATCCCCACTCCATTTCTTCGTGCTTCTTTATTTCCGCTCCACCATAGCCTGTACCCACCGTTCAACTCCAAACTTTCAAACTTTCCTACATCCTTCCACTTCACTTCGCTCAGCCCCAAGATGTCGATCCTTCTTTCCACCATAACATCGACCACCTCATTCACCTTCCCCGAGAGGGGTGATGATATAATATTGTTTATCTTTTTACAGTGCATTATAATTGATAGATAGTACAAGCGTAACACGCGAGACTTATTCGGGAGGTCCCCGGTTCGAATGTTCGATACTTACCACTGGCAACCCTGACATTTACGTTTTTACGAAAACTGACGCTATCCCATAGCTACTTTATTAGCAGTATATTTTTCAAAACAAGTGTTGTTGACCAGTGTCATGTATTGTGAGTGATTGTGAACGCGGGTCTTCCGCTTTGGTTTTAGTAGAACAGACTATTTCGACAGATAGACCGGGACCGGCCTCGCGCGTTACACATCGCTAGTGGATGTGCCGTGTTGCAACACATCGCCAGCTCAAGAACAGTGACGTCACTGTTCTTGAGCGCGGCGATGAATTTGAAGACCCCTATTGACGTAGGTCGGGAAATATACACAAACTACTTAGTGTTTATGTTTCTATTTGATATTTAGACTGACTTGTTAAAGAGGTGAACCGTGAACGGACACTTTCAGTAAGAATGTGTACATATTATAATGTTGCAAGTTAAATCCACTGTTAAAAGATTTCGAGTATTGATCTTTATTTTTTATTTATTTGTTACATTTATTTTCTTAAAATAATGTTACATGTCACAATTATTCACAGTATGTTTATGTAATTAAATAGTACCATACCTTTCTTTCGTTGTAATATGTGATATGTAAGATAGTATTTCAGCCACAACAATTGGACTTGGAATTTATCTAAGACGTGTTTATTCATTTTTAAATAATCTAATTTCTGTTAGTTTACTTGTAATCAGGACCTTGTCGAAAGAAAGAGATCCGAAACCACTATTATACAGGTGGTGACATCCTGAATGATGGCAGATATTCTTTGAAGAATACTTACTTTCATTTTTTTTTTGTAGGAAATATATTTGATTCTCCCTACATCATTTAGTATTTATTTTATTTACTTGGATTTCCATTTATTTCTGTATGAGAATAATGCTTAGATTGGGTGTTCTTTTCATTTGAATACAGTTAATATTTTGATCAATCCAAAATTGTAGATTTACTTTTGTTAAAGCCAAGGAAACTGATTTAAAAGTGCTTTCAGAGAGACAAAACGATTACAATCAATCATAGTTCTAATTTTTCGAGTGTAATGGGCTAACTCCTCCGATGTGAATTCATAATTCATTAATTGCAAGCTCGTAAGATTTGGGAGATTAATCAAACTGTAAACCAGTTCTTTTGAATTAACTTCGCTACAACCCAAATTGACCTCTTCCAACTTTGCCATTGGATTCTGGACAAGTAGGTTAGAAAACGCACGTTCAAATTCTGCACTCTCATGGTTACTTGCCCCTTTTAGTGTTAACGACCGAATTTTTTTGGCATCAACCAAACACGGAAAAATCTTTTGCCACGGGTATACCTCAAGATATTTCTGGGGGAATATACGAAATTCAAATTGAAGTAAATTCTGTAAAATTGGTTTCCGTACAGAGTTATGAGGACCACTCTTCAATTTGCTGCTTGGTATTTTATTAACGTCTTGTGCAGCAATTTGTATGTGAAGTATTTTTATCATAGGACAATGCCTTCCTACTAAGAATGGTATTATCTCAAGATCTGCGCAACGTACACTCCATAATTTTAACTGAGTAATGTACACTCCTTTGGCGATAAAGAAATCTGCAAAGTTTCCAGCAACGGTCAACAACGAAAGCCAAAGCGTTGAGATTTGTAATGAGCTTTCAGTTATGGGTGTCAAGTCCACATCGTGATAACGAAAATCGCTTCCGTAAGACAAAAATATATCTCCCAAACGAAGACTTTCAAGCTTTGGACATAGATCTACAATTGCTTTTAGACTTGCCTGGTCTGGTTCAAAATCTAACCATTCTCTTAAAGACAAAGATTCGACGTCTTTTAAACTAGCTAATAAATTGTTGTTTCCTAGATTAGGAATATACTCAAGGAGCGGTAGATTTCGAAGAAGGAATTCAATGCCGTTAAGTTGTTGTGGCCTCAATAGAGGCACGCGAAATGTTTCATTATTATAAGGAGAACTACATTTTATTGCTCGTAAAGTTTTTATGTTTGCGAGATGACCCCACCCTTCCGAAGAGATTTTTTCACATGTGTCAAAAGTGATTATCTCGAGCTTCAGGCAACTTCTGCCAACAACTTCCAGTACGCTTTCTAGTTCTCTTGTCAGTTCGCGACGGCGTACCGGGTCATCGACCAGAAACCCGTGATACATGAAACTAGTCAAATCTAGCTCAACCAAATTAGGAACATGTTTTAGATGCTTGTCCCACAAGGTTAAGTTCCAAGTAAAGTCAGTTAGACACGGGAACTTGTAACTGATGGTTTTCATCGCCGGGTGCATCATGGCAGTCAGCATCACCTCAACCCGTATCCCGAGCGGTCTTGTACAAGCTCTCTCGAGAGACAGGTTGAAGACATCATCCAGCAGAGGCCGGATGTTCAGCAGGTATTGCTGGATCTTCTTCGCTTCAACCAGGTGCTGAGATTCAGGAAGTCGGTGTTGAATCTGAAGACACGAGTTGAGCGCCAGGGTGGAGACGCGCGCTAACGCCCGAGTTTGAAGAGTATCCGGCTGATCATACTCTTCAATCTCGTCGGCAGGCATCTTGGTTGCCAGTCGGTCCTGGAAGCGAAGGAAAGGTTTGTTAGAGGAACTCGGTGAGTTAAACTACCACAAACCTGCGAAATACAGACAAAACTCGTTGAGTAGGGCAAACAAATTAACATTTTGATTTCGTAATTATTTTGCAATCCATCTATTGAAAATTAATACTATTAATGTGAATAGGGAAGGCTCACCGGTTCCAAATATTGGCGTAGTCGCAATACAATACATATCACCAAAACCTACTGAAGGATAACACTCGATTCCAACGCAGTGGTAGTTGAGCCCTAGTGAAATTCATTGTCAATCAATGACACAACAAATATAAAACTCATTTCTCTGAAGACATCTATCTCACATTGAGACTACATCACAGCTTATACTGTGTACTTACGTAAATCATTTTTGAACTCTTGAAGTCATTCAGAGATGATACAAAACGAATTATTTTTGTTATTTCAGAAGATTGTACCTTCAGTAACCAACCCGACTTATTGTTTAAACCGAATATTGAACGCCATACACACGAGAAAGCCGACTACCAATTCCCCTTCACGTTTTAGATGCAATACAGATGTGCAGAAATTTTATCATTGTCGTCATGTCTTAGGACACAGACGTGTTCTTACTAGACTTTTAAAGAGGAAGGAGGACTGTTGATTTTGTAGTGGTAAAGTAAATTGTATATAACTATTAGACCAATAGATCAATACCGATGATTTTTTTTTCTCGTACAGAGAACTTCTGTCAAATGAGTGCGTTTTGTTCAGATTTCTTAAAATTTCGTTGGCTTATCAGCGAATAATTTTTAAAGACAACTTTTTAATGGGACCAAATACTAACAAAAAATTCAAAGGGCATCTATTCGGGGGTTCTAATTAGAAAGAATTACGAATTTCGTAGCCGTAACTTAATTAGACAAGCGATAATCTTAAATGTAAAATGGATTAAATTGGTTCGAAGTGTGCCCTTATAGCAAAGTCTCTGAATACCACAACGTCTGCATGTTTCTTGGGCGCGCAGCGGAAGACGGAAGAGAGAGAGATGAGATGAGAGAGACCATTCATCCTCAAAGGGTGGACGCAGTTGCATATACGTTAACAATCGGATCAAA
>JAMZAV010008233.1:0-29115 GCA_024449915.1 Sweltsa coloradensis | reverse complement strand
GGGTTACGATAAAAAAAATTTTTAAAAGACGGCGTTTGTGGGTTTTTCCCTACTCAAGACAGGTTCAATTGTATGCTCCATACTGTGTGTCTAGGCTTAGCTTATATTATGTCATTGCACACAACAGACAATTACTTTCATAGAACATTAACAATTCAGTCAGTTGGTCTGGGTTCGAGTCTCAGTCAGGCTGACTCAAATACACAACACACAAGCCAACAACCACTTTCTTAGAACATTAACAATTAAATATTTAAGCAACAATAGAGTAGTTAACTCAGTCAGATGGGTCTGGGTTCGGGGTCCCAGACAGGCTGGACTACATGTACACAACACACACACAAACAGATGACAACCCCCTTTCTTAAAATTTTAACAATTAAATACCGAGAAAACAATATACTAGATAAATTCAGTCATTTGGTCTGGGTTCGAGTCCCAGACAGGCTGACTTTTAAGTACACAACACACACACAACAGAACAACCACTTTCTTAAAATATTAACAATTAAATACTCGAGCAACAATATACTAGATAATTCAATCAGATGATCTGGCTTCGAGTCTCGGACAGGATGACTTCCAAGTACACAAAACACAACAGACATATAGTAGGGTCATTTTCGACACTTTAATGACTGTTGAGAGACAAGTACAATTTCTCAACGGATTTGTCCTCTAAGAAGGTTTTAAAAATTTAGCCCCCTTGCCCCTCGCGAAAGTGTGGGCATACTCCGCCAGAACTTAAATTCCAATATGGCTGACATTTGCAATGCCTGACACTATTTTTGCAATGGTTTAGCCTAAACTATCGCGTAGTATATGGTTTTGGTGGTTGAGGAATTGTTTTCTGAAGTTGGTTCGGCGGTTAGACCCATTTTTTAAGCTTCGTTTCCCAAAGATGGCCGTCGTTTTGCAGTTTGGGAAATCCCCGTTTCTAGAAATGTAATAGAACTTTATAAAGACTCGAATAAAAGCCTTGTTCTAAAATTTTTTGAAAAATTTGACCGTAAGCTACCAAAATGCTCAAACTCTACTAATTGGTCAAAATTTCAGTAATATACTTAAATGTGTTCTTTTATCAATGATTTTTAAGGCCTGTGATGAGTGTGGTTTGGCACATGAATTGAGAGAAAAGAAACTTTCTAAAGGTTTTGTCCTTAAAAAGGGTTTTATAAAAAAATAGCCCCCAGGCCCCTTGCAAAATGTGGGCATACCCCACCAGGCCCGAAACAAATGGCTTCCCTTTTGCCATGTCTTGACATACTTTTTGGGGGGTGAAGTCGTCGCGTCCGAAAAAGATTTTTAGTGTTTAAAACTCTTTCCATGCCCCTGGTTTATACAAAAACGACTGAAAACAAGGTGCCAGCGCGAAAAACCGGAGAGAAAAGTCAATAGGAAGAGGATAGAACAAAACCCCTGTAGGGGCAATAAAATGTACTTTTTATTCTGGAATGGGGTGGAATACCAAAGATAAGTTGTAAATTTAAAAAGATAATCGCTGATAGAAATGGGACCTTCGCAAAAAGGGAAGCGGGTGCTATTACTGAAGACTAAAAAAAAGAAAGCTTATACACAAGGTTTTACGATGTAAAACAAAAGAAAAAGGGGAAATCTTTTCACTCCTTTTGGGTGTCAGGGGGGGGACCCTTTCCCGTTTAAAAAAATCACGCAATGGAGGAAAACCAAAATCGAGATTGTTCAAGGAAAAGGGGAAAAATGGCACCAAGACAAAACATCTTTGTATAAAACCCCACCCGAAAAAAACAAAACTCAGACTTAGCAAATAGCCCAGCAATGAAATTTTAAATTTGGGGGGTTTTTAAACGCCCCAAACACAGTTTGGAATTATAAAAAAACAACCGGTAGGATCTTTTTTAGAAGAAATGTAACAGCATCCGCTAATTTTGGTAAATCAGAGGAACCATTCCTTTTCTGTCTAAAAAGGAGACCTGCAAGACCCGATCTAGTTTTTAACCCATCCCAAATCTACAAGAAAGGTTAAACAAGAAAATCTGGAATCCCCTACTGGAGCAGGACATAAAATGAATTTAGTCACTAGAAAAAAGGGAAAACAAAGAGGAAGGGATACAAAGTGCCGGGAATTTAAAAAAGGCAAATTGGAAAGGGGGTTTTTGACAAGACAAAAAAAAAAGGCATTTGACAAGAGGGGGGCTGAAGAGACTAGATGGGGAGAATGCCAAATAATAAAAATAAATACAGGCAGCTGAAAAACATATACCTAGAGGCAAAGTAAAAGGGTTTAAAAAACCATTTGGAACAATGAACTCCAGGCTCAAAGATCAGAGAGTAAGAAAGGAAGAAGTGAAAAAACAAAAAAACATGGAAGATATGATGAAAAAGGAAAAAAGAAAGAAAAACAAAAAAGGGGCCCATACTCGAGACAAAAAGAGGGCATTAGAAAAATTTGTAAAAATTTTTGACTGTAAAAAAGCCGGGAAAAGAGCCATACTTTCTTTCTAAATTAAAAATAACCAAGAAAAAAATCAAAAAAAAATGAGTTATTAGTACACAATGGGAAAAGAAATACACGAGAAAAGGGGAAAAAGCAGAAGTGATATGTAAATTTCAAGCTAAACACAAAACCAAGAAAAAAAAGCACATAAAGTAAATTTCCCAAAAAAATTTGGGGGGAAAGGGGTAATGAGCGAAATGGAAGAGCACTAAGAAGGTTAAAAAAAAAAACACAGGAGTCGACCTGATATACCCAAATTTTTCTAAAGAACCTTGGAAGAAGGTTTTAAAAGGAAATCAAATTTTGAAAAACATCTGGAAATCAATTTTCCTGATATATGGGGGAAGCAGGATTACCACTGCTAAAAAATTGGGAAAGGGATGCTCAAAAGCAAAAGTACAGGCCTTACCCTTAACATCGTGATGGCTAAAAAAAGGAGCATAGGGTCAACATGGGCTAAAAACATTTTTAGAATGAATGAAGGTTGGCAAAGGAGCGGCAGGTTTTGGGCCCAGAAAAAGGGGGGACACAGACCGGGTGGCATTTTTGCGCAGGATATAAGGAAGGGTTTTTAAAAAGAATTATCTACCGGGTTATTTTGATTTAAATACTGCATTTGATATATGATAGAGAATACTTTTAAAAAGAAAAAGAGATGGGAGTACCCCAACATATACGATGGGTAAAAACTTTCTAAGTCGGAGATATTAAGAGAGATGCCAAAAAACGACACTAAAAAACCAAGGAGGATCCCAAAAGGGGGCCGTAAAAAAGCCCTACTTACTTCCTGATATATATAAACGATTTGGGCGCAATATATACGGGAAAAGAGCGGGGTAAAGTCAATTTTATTTTCGGAGATTGTGCTTTGGTGTAGTGACAGAGACGTACAAAAAAATGGATTAGAAATGACAAGGCTTGCAAGCTTAGAAAAATGGATCAGGGAAATGGGGATGGAGGAAATAAAACCAAAAAAGTAACATTTTTGTAAACAGGAAGAACAATGCCCCATTTTAGCCAAAAATAAAAAGGAGAAAGCTTAAAATACGAAGAAGCCCCAATCTATTTTTGGCATAATGGGGATAAAAAATGATATGTCTAGCCATATCGACAGAATGTGCCAATTAAGTAATAAAAGACTAGGCTTACTAAAAAGAGATGGGGGGAAATTGGGGAGCCATGTCAATACACTATCTACAAAATACAAAACATACATAGTCCAGTTTTGGGAATTGGAAATGCCAGTTATTAACATTTCAAAAACACATTTGGGACAAGCCAACATTATCCAAAAATAAACCCCTGGGATCAACAGGAGGAGTAAAAACCACCCCATCCCGGAATGGAAAATTTAGCGAAGCCCCCACCACTGGAAGAAGGGGAAAAATGTGCAGCTGGAAAAGCCTGTCAAAAAAAAGGGTTCGCCGGAGTAGATTTTGGGACAGAGATCCCAAAAAGGCCTTAAAACAAAAAACATTCATAACTGAAGCAGAATTAGGGGGAAAGTTAAGGGGGAAGGATAACTAAAAACAAAAAGAAATAGAAAACCCCAAACTTCATATGTCTCTTTGGAAGTAAACCTCACAAAATATTGAAAAAATACAAAGAAAAAGAAAAACTATCAAGAGGGCATATGAGAAGTCTGGCACAAGATTTATTCTCAAAGAATACCCAGAAAGGAGTGCTGCTATAAAAGGGATGGATCGCAACCCCGGGAAAAGGAATGCAGGGCAGGAAACACAGAGAGATTTTTGAGGAATCTTCCCAGCAGGATCAAAGGGAGAAATTTTAGGGGGAGATAGAGCAAAGAAAGGGGGGTTGGAGAAGATTGAAATTTTAGAAAGGGAAAGGTGGTGATCAAACAGACTAAAGAGCATCTACCAGGCTATAGTGAGTAAAAAAAAACAGAACAAAAAAAATAAAAAAACTGCAAGATAAGAATCCGAGGTTGATAATGCGGGAAAACACAGTAAGCTACAGGGGGATCCGGCACACTGGGGCAAAAACGGAAACGAAAGGCTGTTTTCCCCAAAAAAGGGAAGAAAAAACCAAAGCAATTCATAAACAACTTTTCAACAGATCAGTTTTAAATCACATCAAATACCACCCCAACTCCCCCCCCAAACCCAAAACTCGGAGGTAAGAAGCGTGGAAGGGAAAAAGGCAAAAAAAAATTTTGGGGGAGAAAACTAGTTAACACAAGGAAAAAAGAAAAGATGGAAAACCATTTGGAGAAAACTACAACAGCACATTTAGACTAGATCCCCGGCCATGATTTGCTAAAAAGCATTTACTAGAATGGGTTGTGATGGAAGCAGAAGGGTGAAAACTCGTGGTATGGAAACGGGACGACAAATCTTTTTGGGATGCGCTACATTGAAAGGGACACACATGGGGAAATGCCAGGGGGTTGACAGGAGGGAACAGGAGTCCTATTTTTAAACGGGTTGTCAAGACACATGAGACTAATATGTCTGTGGCATAAGAGAAGAAGAAGACACATCTTTCCCTTTTTTCCTACAATACTGCTTGGTATATGTTTTTTGGGGTATTTTGGGTAAAGTTTTCTTTTTATCTTTTTTGGAAATTTGAACTATCTTTTACCTTAAAATCCAAAAGGGTGTCGTTTTTACAGCTTGGAATAGTGTAGGGAACCATTTGTAATTCCGGGGCAGTTTTAGTGATAGACATTGTACATGGTATCAATGTATTCCAAAACTGCAGTAAACAATTTTTGGTGCCATTTTTTTTGTGTCAAGGCCTGCCTGACTAAAAAAAAATTCCCACTGTTATGTAAATTATTTCCCTCTAGAGCTTTGTAGGTATCTTTTCTAAAAAATTTAAAATAAGTTAAAAACGATGTGGTTGAAAAAAGCTAAAAAATTAAACATTTAGTTTTTTACAAAAAATCCATTTTTTTTTTGGGAATATTATTGCCGCCGTTTTTTAAATTTTATCGTAATATCTTTATAAGTTTTTTGCCCGATTTTAATTTTAAAAAATACCAATGATAGGTATTGAAAAGAGCTACTAATCATAATTTACCATTTTCACAAGAATCGTTTATTTTGTTAGGTTAGGTTACAAAAATACATTTTTTTTACTACACTTGTTACTTTATGGAGTTTTTAGCATATTACGTGGCCCAAAACGGTTTCAAAAATACTCAAGTTGCATTTTTTCTAAGCATATTTTTATTTTTTTTAATGAGACCGTGTTTTTTAATATTCCGCCCAGTATAACCGAATAAAATTTTTTATGTAAAACGACGCTGTATAGAAAAGAGTGTGTGCAACGGGTATGTGTTCTTGTTTTTGTAATATGCCTTTCTAAAAAATTTTGAAAATTGGTTTTAAAAATATAGTTTCAAAACACCTTTACTTCCCCTAAGTTTAAAAAAATGTTTTTCTGAAATAACGTTGGGTGTAAGAATTTTTTAACTGTACAAAACTCAAAAAACAACTTTTTTAAAACTGTTCAAAAAAAATCGTACATCAAATTATTTCAGAAATTCATTTGCCTAGTACTTGGGGGGAAACTAAGGTCATAGAATTACTAAAAAACTGATTTCAAATTTTTTAGAAGACATCTTTACAATAAAGAACACATAGCTTTTTGTTATATAAAACTAGATACATGCGTCGCTTCAATAAATTATATTCTTTTTATATTTGTCGGAAATAATGAAATTAAAGTAATTGTAAAAACCTTTTTTTGACCACGTAGATTTTTTTCAAAGCTCCTGTAGCAAAAGGTGTAATTAACCAAACCTAACAAGTAATCTTTTTTGTAAAAATAAAATGTATGTCTAGCTCTTCTAAAATCCCTATTGATTGGTTTTTTTAAAATTTGAAATTAGCGAATACTTACAAGATATTAGATAAAAATTTTAAAATGGGCGCCACATAAAAAAAACCTAAAAAAATAATGGATTTTCGAAAAAATCGTAAATGAAAAATTTTGAGCTCTTAAAAAACCTATCGTTTTGGTAACCTAAAAATTGAAATCTATTAGATACCTACAAGGATATTAGAGATACTAATTTCCATAATAGTGACCATTTTGTTTGTCATGGCAGGTTTTGGGCACAAAAAAGATGGGCACCATTAGAATTGTTTATCTGCGGTTCAATACGAAAAAGATTGATACAATTGTACAACACTCACTAAAACTGCCATGGAATTACAAATGTTTCCATACTTCTATTCCGAGCTGTTAATCGACGTCCATTTTAGATTTAAAGGTAAAAAGATAGGTCAAATCCCAAAAACGCTTAAAAAAATAAAATCTGATGACCCAAAAACCCAAAAATTTAAAAATCCAAGCATTATTGAGGGCAACCAGTGCAAAGATAAGTGAGACAGGAAAAATGGCAGCCATATTGGTTTTTTGGGCTCTGGAGGAGTTGCCCACATTTTTGCAAGACAGGGGGCTAATTTTTTTAAAAAACCCCTTTAGGGGACAAATCCTTGGAATTGTTTTGTCTCAAAAATTTCATGTGCCATAAAAACTCTTATACAAGGAACCAAATCTTGAGACCCTCTTTTCAAACTCGAAACCGTTCGAAACAAAAATTCCTCCAAGCGCTCAAAAGGGCCAAATCGGTGTCTTGGGGGAAAAGTTCACGAGTCGCACGGTGATTTGGAACGAATTTTTTTTCACGTTTAAAAACCGGGGTTTTTTTTTGGGTGGTGACTTGTGTCTTTGTCGTTTTGAGACGATAAAAACAATTTGTTATTGATTTGGTATTAAAAATTGGACATATAAAATTACATGGACGTTGTGAATGCAATTATAGGTAACCCAGTGAGCAGAAACCCGGAAAATTTACACCCGTATTCGCATCAACCCTTTCCTTTTTGATCAAACCCCAATTTTAAATTAATTTTTTCCATTTAAAAAAAATATCTGACCTGGATATCAGGCTCCCCAAAGGACGTACATAAGCTTGCGTAGCAAAGCGCTGGGACGCCAGTCTCCTACCTTTCCAAACCCGAGCGCTACAGGACTTTTAGAAGCCATCTGATCGGGAAAAAAAATCATTTCACTGCAACATAGATACTTCATCGTTTGAATGAACAAAGATCAGGGAAATTTTTTTACAAACGCGGTTAAAAAATACGTAAAAGTGGCGGACTTTTTAAATTTTGCGTTATGTTAAAACGAAAAAAGTTTTCTAACTCTCAAAAAAAAAATCAAAAACCGTCCCGGGCCTAGGCCCAATTAGAAAATTATTTAAAATCACAGTGTAGGCCTAAAGTTCCATTAGGCTATGGGACTTCTTAAATTTAAAGCTAACATAACACTTTTTGACAAGCCCTAGCCTTCCTAGGCAACCCTGACCTGCACGCCTTGTTCGACAAAAATCCCGCAAAAAATAACTATTTTTTTGTTACAAAAAGCCAAAGCGATAAAAACGTATGATATCCCCAACTTAAATTGCTTTTTTGGGAAAATTGGGAGTAACTGAGATTTTTGCGGAAGAAAACTGTTTTTCTTAAATAATACCGAAAAAATGCCATTTTGTGGTTTTTTTTTTACACGTTGTTAACAAAAAGGCTGTAAATTTAAGGTCATACTTTTAGATGGGGGTTTGGGTTTTCCCTTCTGATGGCCCACTCCACGCTACCCAGGGCCCCCACGTTTGTCTAGCGCTTAGCTTATATACGTCATTGGGGCCCTACCTATCAAAAAAACAACAAAACCAATACAAAAAAAAAATCACAGCTTTTAATAAGAGATAAATTATTTCAATCAAACTAGCTTGTTTTTGTTTTGTTTTTTTTGTAACAAAGTTTTCTTTTGGGGTCACTGGGTTTGTTGGGGGCGGAGCCTCAACCCGGGAAAAGGCCCCAAGACTCCCGTTTCGTTTACCCCAATCACCGGTGACATAGAATGAGCGACTCGACTCGACTCACTTCTCGGCTCTAAACGAGTGGTCTCAAGACTTAGCCTCCAGCACCTTAGAAAATTGCTAAATTGTCTATAAAAGGAACACATTTTTGTATTCTTACTGAAGTTTTGACCAATTAGTAAAGAGTACTATCTGGTAGCTCTACTGTCAATTATTCAAAATTATATGAACAGGGCTTTCATTCGAATCGTGTATGAAAGTTCTACTATGATTTCGAGAAACTGGGTATTCCAAGCTGCAAATTGACGGCCATCTTGGATTCGTAGCAAATTCCTCAACCACCAAAACCATATGTATGCTATGCGATACTTTAGGCTAAACCAATGCATAGATGTTGTCAGACATGGCAAATGGCAGCCATATTGGATTTTGGACTCTGGCGGATTATGCCCACACTTTTGCTAGGGGGCATGGACGGTAATATTTTTATAAAACCTTTTTAGAGGACAAATCTGTTAAGAAATTGTACTTCGCTCTCAACGATCACAAAAGTTTCGAAAACGACCCTACCAAAGATTTGAGACGACTAATCTTGGACCCTACTATACCGTCATATAACAAAACATACTCGAGCAACAATAGAGTAGTAAACACAGTCAGATGGTCTGGGTTCGAGTCCCAGACAGGCCGACTTTAAAGTACACAACACACAATAACGACGCCACCACTTTCATAAAACATTAAAAATTCAAGAAAATAAGAATTAACACAGACGACCACCACTTTCATAAAACATTAAAACTTCTCGGTCGGGGGGGTTTTCTAATCTCAGTTCACTGATGCTGGGTGCGCATCAGAATGTTTATCAAGCAAACTTAGCTCGCACCGAGTAGTCCAAGCCCAGCCCGCCTGATAAACGTAGTGCATAGTCGGATGGTCTGGGTTCTAGTCCCAGACAGGCTGACTTTCAAGTACACAACACCCACTTTCATAGAACATTAACAATTAAATACTCGAGCAACAATAGAGCAGTTAACACAGTCAGATCATGGTCAGATGGTCTGGGTTCGAGTGCTGACTTTCAAGTACACAACACACATAACTGACATACCCAAACACCTTTGACGAACATTTGACAATTTAATAAATAAGCTTTAATCTCTTCATTATTAGAGACGTTTGCATAGCCAGATGATCTGGGTTCAAGTCCTAGACAGGCTGACTTTCAAATACACAACAAAACGATATTTTATCATTGGTTTTACGGGCCCCACATATTTATTTGGAGCAAAATAGAAAAGTTGGCATAGATAGATGAACGGGGTTTTTTCCCAGGGCTAGTTTTTTTATTTCTTTTGCGGGTCCTCCAAATTTTTAGCTAGTGGGCTGAAATTCCACCTACTGGCGTTCAAAAAGACACCAACAGTTTTTCGAGCCGCTTCCCTGGTTTGCTCTAGCTTATCCGCTTGGTTTTTTTTTCAGATATCTGCTTGTTAAAACTTGTACATTTTTGAGCCCGAGTCAAATGCAAAAATTCAAAAACTCTCTGCACCGGGAAAACACTCTGCACCTGGAACATCTCTGCATCACCCCACGAATTCTTTCTTCCGCGCTCTCCCATGTTTCTAAAACCCGCTAAATTCAACCTACTTTTTTGCCTCCAAAACGGTTGGGTGACTAGGCTAACCCTTATCACTTTGCAAGTTAAAGGGCCAGGACATAGCTTTTTCTACGCCTTTTTAGTACAGTACTTTTCAAATACTTTTTAAAAACCCTACTCTTTTTTGTTTCTTTTATTGTATTTTAATACCATTTTCTCTTTCCCTCTATTACTCCTACCTGAGTTTCATAAACTATTTCAGGGGAATTTGGGGTTTTTATAAAGGTTCATCCGAAGTGAAGGGATCGGGTTTCATGATTTGCGATGGGAAAGAGTCAACTTACAGTGATGTAGTACCCAGTGAAAAATCCCTTGATGAGTACTTAATTACTGAAAGCTTCCGTTTTCCCACTTTGTTGCATTGTCAAAAATCTAAATCCACTGCTTCACTTCAGAAAAAAACCTTTGATCATAACCAAGTTATCCCAGAAACTAGTTTATGGATTAGTTTTTTTTTTTTCCAAGGTTACTTTTTTGGGGTTGACCTGTTTTTTTTCCTCTTGACCAATTTAATGGATTTAGCTTTTTTTTGAAGGGCCATTTACTGGTCACTCTACCTTGCAAGGTTAGCAGTTGACCTATTTTATGGACATAGCCTTTTTTTTTTAAAGGGCCCAAAAACTTTTAGAAAATAATATAATAATAATAATAATAATAATAATAATCAATAATAATCAGAAAATGATAACAATTGCATTGGAAAAAATATTTATTAACAATTTAAAATAAAATCACAATTTTTTATACAATTTACATAAAAAAACGAAAAAAAAGGAAAAAAAATAAAAAATTGCCCCAAAAAAACGTTTTTTTAATACCTAAGTTTTTTTGGGCGCTTCAGAGCTACCACCCCCCACGTTGAAACTTTTCACTTAAACAGAGTGTTCTAACCCCAATGCAGAAATAACTGAGGGAAAACTCGAAGGGCCCATTCCAAAACTTTATTTTGGATTAAACCTACGAGAGGGTTCCATCACAACTAAAAATATTCAGAAAATGCAACCTCTAGTGAGATTCCATTCAGCCCTGTGGGGTTGAATGGGGATAAACACTTTTGAAGTGTGAAAATGTAGCAAAAAGTAGCAAAGCAGCAAAAGGTCAAAAAAGCCAACACCACTATGCGGGAAGATCAGCCAGAGAAAAAAACACTAGGTCTCCCCCGGGGGTTAAGGGGGCCATCATTGCCCCCTATTTTTTTTAAAGTATTGAAAACCCTCAAGTATTCGTGCTTGCAAAATAACCGTCCCCTTCTTTTTTTTGGGAAAATCACATTTAATTATTTTCATGTCTATCCCCATTTAGATAAAAAACGTTTTTAAAAATTTAAAACTAGGATGCACCAAAAACAAAAAATAAAATTGTACCGGTCAAAAAACGTTTTTCATGGGGGAAGCCTGTATAGGCAATTCACAAAAAAAAAGGGGGTAGGCCCACTTTTATTAAATTGTGAACACAAAAAGAGATGCACGCAATTAAATAAAAAAAAACAAATTTAAAAATGTGACAGCTTTTTTTGATCCATAAAATGAACGGGGGTTTTATCAAAACAATCTCAAAAAAATAAAACCCCCTTTCATTTTTTATTATAAAATAAACAAATAAATTTATATTTTTAAAATCTACCATCAGTCTCATTTTTTAAAGATTTTTAGTGGAGTCATTTTTGGGCGGGCCCGGTGGCAAAGTTCAAATTTTTAAAATTCACCAAATTTAATAGCAATGATATTTGGCAAATCCACTCACAGGGAATATATGCGACACATTTTTTGACGATTTTTTCAGAAAATGCAATTCTAATTTTTTTATAATATGGCCTAACATTATTGATTATTGTGTGCATCCCTAGAACAAACACCTGAGGTCAAACGAGAACACAATTAATATAATCAAGGTATGTTTGTTGTTATGAAAGCAGAGTTGCTGAGAGATCTCTTAGCCTGGATCTAATACAAGTTGAAACTAATTATAGCCTCTTATCTGCCTCTGTCCTCCCCCCGGGGGCAAGCAAGCACAGAAGAGTTTAAAGGGTTGCCAAAAGGGTCAATTATTGCTTTGTTTTTTAAAGCAGCAGACCCCTGCCAACATTATGTTTTGGGTTTTTTCAAAAACATAGCCTAAAAAAAATGTAAAGTTATAGTAATAAGTTTTAAATTTAAAATTTAAAAAATTAAACCCCTAATCGAAAAAACAAACCTACGATTTTTATATTTAAAAAATTTTTATTGCATTTTATGTTTTAAACAAAAACCCATTATGTTTTTACTTTTTTAAAATTTTTTTACGTTTTCGAGTATAACTAAAAAAACCCGTAACTGCCGGGGGTCTACCTCCTTAAAAAACCAGGTTCTTCGGTTTGCAAAGTTAAGTTCCATCTGTCGCCACAACATGGTCTGTTATTTCTAGTACATAAGTTAGAAAACAAAAAAGGTTCTCCTAATTGGTTGATGGGTAAAAAAAATATGGCTTTCATAAATTGAATTTTTGAAGGTTGCTAGAATACAGACATTCTTTAAAACAGTGTTGTCTGTAAGCATGTATCAACATACTAAGGCCCCTTCGCTAACCATTTTCCCCGTCGCGTTTATGGATTTTTATGGTTGATTATCGGGCCCCCCCAAAAAAAAAAAAATTTTGAAAAAAACTAAAGACGATTTCATGAGAAAATTTTTTTTAAAAGTCTCTAAAATATAATATGTAAATTTCAAATGTTTTTAAAAGTTCCCCAAAAAATTTCATCGAGATCGGAGGCCGTTGCCCGGTCCGGGCCAAAAAATCACGGAAATATCTATTTTTTTTTTAATCATAAAAGTACGTGTCATGGAAGTATGTGATCGATTTTTACCAAAAAAACGTGGCAAGTCTAAGTTCAGAGATTTCAAAAGGTCCCCCCCAAAAATTTTTTTATCAAGATTGCTATAGACCAACAAAATCAAAAATCAAAAAAAAACACCAAGCTAATTTTTTGGGGGGTCAGTGAAAATTTAAGTCTTTGCTTTGCTCACCAATAAATTTGGCTCCATTCAGTTACAAAAAATGCCAAAAACGCTTTGAAGAAGCGCACCCTTTTCCAAAATTAAAAACTTAATCTTGAAAATTTTTGTTTTTGGCAAAACAGGGAAATAAAAACCTTCAACGATGCTGGGTGTAAACATTATCAACCCTGCTTTGTCAAGGTCAGTTTAAAAAAAAAAAAATGTTTGTACTAGACCGACCCCTCGATGCAAGTATGATTTTTAGGTGGACATAATTACGTGTAAAAAATTCTTATGTGTTAATGCGGCTCCAAAGTCACTTTCCCAGTTTAAAAATTACTGGGGGAACCCGGGTTTGAACCCGGGGTCTTCTGCATTGAAAAATGGGAGAAGCCCAAAGGACCAACAAAACATTCAAACACAATGCAAGCAGGAACCTACAAGTATGTGTGTACTTTGTAAATTGACTTTTAATTAACCCAAAGTGACAATGATGATTACTATATCATGTCAGCAATGTTTAACATTTAAAAATACACCTTTCTTGTTTGATATGATATCTCTATAGCTATAGTATCTGATTTGATGTTTGTCTTTTGAAATTATTATTCTGAGTAAAAATTTTGGTCAATTTCCCAACACAGTTATTTCAAAGCCAACTGCGTACCAGTATATTATACTTAGGATAAGGGGAAAGTATTTGTTATACTATATCAAACTTTTTACTTGACAAAACTTGACAAAAACCGTTATTTTTGGCCACATGCAAACCTACGATCAGTATCACTATCATTTTCAATTTTTATTGGCAATTTAAACTCTACTCTTATTACTCAAGTGATGTCCTGTCCCCAAACCCTTTAATAATTGGGTTTCCAAAAAAAAAACCCTTTTAAAAATTCAAATTTTCCTGAAAAACAATTTAAACTTATCTAATATGGGGCCCTTTAAAAAGAAAAAGGTTTTTATCAAAAGGCCCCACCAGTACCCGGAAAGTTTTTTTGTTGTAGCCAAATTGAACAGACCTATTGTTTTATTGCAAGCTGCCATCATCCCTGATAATAATCAAGGAGCTGCCCTTGGAACAAACATAAAAAACCGGCCACTTGCAAATAGGGGGTTACATTACCCCACCTTGGGGATGTGAAGACTAAAAATGTATTGACACAAAAGCAATCATGTAGGGAACTGAAGGGTTTTTCTTTTACAAGTAAATATTCCAACTTGGTACTAAACTACATAAAAGCCATAGCCAGTAGTAAAAGCCCGTAGGGGGGCCTTTCCACACTATAAAAAATAAATAATCATGTGTATATATATATACAGGGAAGTTTAAAAACCAAAGCTTGAACAAAATACAGTTTCTCCCCTAGCTAAAAAAAAAAAAAAAAAAAACAAAAGTTTGAATTAAAAAAAAATAACCTATACTAGGCCTATAGAATAAATTAAACCCCTTTTGCCCATACCAAAAACTTTTATATGGACTTCCAAAAACTCTATGAAAAAAAAGAGTTTTAATAAAGGGGGGTTCTGTAACTTTGTAGAGATTTGGCATAAAAAAACCCTACAGCATGACTGGGGTTTTTTTCGTGTTGATTGGATTTGCTTAACGTTCATATTTGGGGGTCTGGTTCCTTTCGTTGCAGCTTTTTTCTATTTGTGAACAAATGCTAAAACTTTTTTGAAATTGAGTTTAAAACGACGCATCGTCAACAACCCACATGTAAATCAAAATTTAAAAATAGGGAATCAGGATTTTGATAAAAAAGTAAACCCCCAAATTTAAGTCCTAACCTTTATTGACCTGCGTGTACAAATGAATAAAAAATGATTTTAAAACTCCCTTTCCACAATTTAAAACCAAACTAAATACTACTGGTTGGGGCTACGTTATTGAAATTTTTAGTTGTAATAAAGTGCAACCGTTACGGTCATTCCCTCAAAGGGGCCCAATCAGATTTTTTTTTGATTTAGCCCGTGATATTAGGTATGTGAAAAAATTATTTTTAGGGACAAAATCTCAAAGGGAATAAAAAATTTATACTCAACAAAATCTTTTTTAAAGTACTGTACAATGTAGGCCCTAAAGTATCGCACATATGCTGTTTTGTAAAAAAAGTTTCAAGCAAAAAGTATTGCGCCATCCTCACAAATTATGGTGGATTAAAAAATTTAAGGGATATCCTTTAAACTCACTCGTTCGAAAGATCTATGACAGATCGGGCCCTTTTACCCACGGGCAGTTTTTTAGAGAAAAGTGGGGAAATTTAAAATTTATTTTTTTTTATCCCTGAACAATTTAAAAATGTGGAGCAATAAGCAATTCCTTCAATTGGAACAACTTTTAAAAGTGTTTTAGTTTGATTTTATATGGGATTTATTTTCATGATTTTGGATTTTCCTCCCAAAAAGTAACGGGGAATAGAAGGCTGTGGGTGACACCAAGAAAACAAAATGGAATAAAGACGAAAAATTGAGTAACAACCACCCTCTAGTCTGGTGTGATTATAAAGTCGCCCATCTACAAACTTTGGTGTGTGTGTGGGGGTATTGTGTATTTTGTGTATTGTGTATTTTGGGATGGTACGCATAAGGACAGAGATAGTTGAAAAACATTTAATGAATAATAAAAAATCTATAAAAAATTGTTTTTCATTTGTTTTTAAAAATCTTGAAATTTCACAGATACTTGATTTTCAAATGAAAAAATATGACACGTGAAATTGAAAAAAGTTATTCACTATTTTGAATATAGCAATTTAGGGGCCACGAGTATAAACCCTGGAAAATACAAAAAAATCGACCTGAAAAAGAGCAGTCGGCGTGGCGGTAAACTAGAATCCAAACGTAGATACTGCAACTAATCAATTCGTTTACTTGGGGCTATCTGTGTGCAGATTGGTAACTAAGAAGGTATTAGACTTTTAAAAAACGGCGCGTTTGAACCCCTGCTTTACGCGCCATGAAACTCTACAATTGAGCTAATAGGGGTAAATAAGAGGGGTAATACTAAATAGGAACATTTTTTTTTTAATTTTTCACTTTTAAAAAACAGGGGGGTTTTTTTGAAAAGTTAGGACCTTTAAAAACCTCATCACATTTTCTTTGAATTTGTCTTTTAAAACCCTATAAAAAGTTTTTTTACAATTTTTACCAAAAAATTTAAAAAGTATTATAAAAATTGTGCGCTTTTACCGGTAAAAAGGAAAAAAGGCCACCAGGAATCACGGGAATTTTGGTTTTTTTTTTAAATTAAAATTTACGGATTTTGTACAAACTCTTTTTTAAATTGGAGCATTAAAAAAAAATATAAGCCTATACTTTTAGTTTTTACCTTTATTTTTAACCCCTCAAAGGAGATTTTTTTTTATTTCAAACACATTTAGGCCTAATATTGTAAAAAAACCTTTGCTATTTTCACTAGCAATCAAGATTAAAAAATTTTGGGGAAAAAAAAAAACAAAGTAAGTTTTTTCTTTTTATTTTACCCGATCAAAACGCCGATGGTTTGTAGAATCAATATTTTTATACGAAACGATAGTGGGGAAAATTTTTTAAAAGAAAAGGCATCTATTCAATAAAAATCAAAAATTTCTAAAAAAAGCAAAATTTTTTAAAATTTTTTTAAGGGCCAGATAGTTGAAAAAATTTTTCCCTGGCGGGACTATGGGGGAAGTGCCCCGGGCATAAAAAGCGATTGTGAGATAGGCCAAAATTAAAAAAAAAAACGTTGAATTTTTTTTTGGTGATACCAATCAAACAACATATTTTCCCAATTTTTTATTTTTTTTTTTTCAAAAAATCAACATTGTTGTATCAAAAAAATTTGGGGAATTAATAATTTTGTATATCATAGTCGCCTAATATTAAGGTTCGAACCACCACAAAAAAAATTTCTTGTTGGTATAATGGGGAAAAACCCAAAGCAAAAGTGGTAATTAGTAATTATGACCATGGGTAAAAAATCAAAATTGATCTTGGGAAATAAAAGTCAACCCCCAAAATGCCCCTAATGCATTTGCTCAATAAAATTTCCCCCTATTCAAAAAAAATCAAAGGGGAAAATTTTAGGGGCTTTACGTTTTTTTTTTTCAAGTGTCATTGACAAAATATAGCTGCCCTTTACAATTATTCTGATTTTTTAACTACATGTATGTCCCCCTTAATTTACGTATTTACCCGAATGATTGATTTTAATCAACATGTTTGTGCGTATGGCTAAGGAGAAAAAAACAAAAACATTTAATTTAATAAACAAATTTTAAAAAATCTTCAAGGTAAAGGGACATTTCGTCATAAAATACCATTGCAACACTACCCTTTTAGCAAAAAGAAACCTTTACACATAAAAGAATATTTTGGCCTATAGGCCTAAAGTTAAATTAATTGGAATTAGCTAGGCGTGTTTAAAGAAATAATTTTTCAACTGTCATGTGGGGCCCACGTAACACGTTAAAAAAGAATGTTGATTTCAAGCCCTTGTCAAATTTTTGCATAATTTTGAGACAAAACTTACAGAAAATTTAGAAAATTCCGATTTTTCTCTATGTAGCATAAACAGTGATTATTGCCTTATTTTTTCTCCTTTTAATAAAACAGTATATTTTTGCGTCATTAGTGAAATGTCTTTATGAAATTTCAGGGGCCCTGCTATAACGTTTTTTTGGACTTTTTCTAGTTGCCTGTTCCTACTTTCCTCACTTACCCCCCTTGTAAAAATGGTGTTTAAAGTTGAAACCTAAAGAAACAATGTTTTTTTGCGTCGTAGGCCCGCATATTTTTGTTTAGTAGAGTGGTTCTTATTTTTTATAGCCTAGCTAGGCCCTTTAAGTAAACCTATTGTTTTCTAATTAGGCCGACCCCCAATTTGGTCAGGAAAATTTAAAAAAAAAAGGGAATTTTTTAAACAAATATTTTTATTTTTTCGCGCCTTATTCCGCGGGTTTTCCCCGGAGCCCCGTGCCAGGTCGTTTTTTTTCCAGGCATTTACCGGAGCCTGTGAGACATACGCTATGACCAATCTCCAACAGACCGGGTTTTTATCGCCCGTTTTCTGTTTCCCCGTCTACTTCACTTCGTTGGCCAAGGATATAAAATATTTACGTTGTAAAGTGCGCAACTCAATGTTAAGGTTTTGTTTGTGCGCAAGTGTAAGAGTGCTGCATCACCCTGTGATCCTCAACTATTTGGTTTTGTCGGTAACGTAGCGTAGGGAGCTTTTTAGGTGCCCTAACTAACAATTTCTTTGCTGCTCGATTAAAAACTTACTAGCTCAGTCAACTTTTTAATGATTTTTGTTCTTTGTAAAAAATCATTGAAAAGAAAAAGGGCCTTAAAAATTTTATTGAAACATCGTTTAACTTGCTAAGGGAAACATGGGGATAAGAGAGAGACCATTGCCATTAGAGGCTACCTTTCAACCAGTTCGAAATTTCAATCTAATTATTTCAAAAATAAAAAAAATTTTTCAATCGTATGGCCTGTCTACAAAAATACTATTGACCACACAATTACAAATCTTATGCAGTTATGATGTTACAATACACACTTTGCAGGAAAAAATCACAAGTAACTAGGCCTACCTGCCGACGTTGCTTTTGCTCGCAGATGACAGCTTGAGTGCTTGTAAAGGACGGAAAGTGAGTGTAAATTTGAATTTTTCAACCATGAGAAAATTCGACCAAAGAGATGCAATATACCGACGAAGCGCTACCACCCCATGAGTCCCCCAATAGCGGTTCACGTGCACGATTTGGAGTATAAAACTTTTTTCCATCCCAGTTTCAAAAAGGTGAGTTGGCCCGCAGTAGGGCCCGGGGAAGCGTTTGCGTCCTCTGTGCCTGCCTTATTTTTGGCGCGCGCCAGACCCGCAGGGAAATATACGTATTTCCCTTTTCACACGGGCTGTAACTTGGGGTTTGAAATATGGGCGTCAAAATGCCGATGCTCGCATATGGCCGAGGAGGGATTTTGAGACCCAAAAAAAATTAAAAAAGGTCCCCATATTCGGTATTATACGGTATAAAAATTTAGGCAAGCAAAATTTTCAGAAAAGCACTTTCCCCAATCTGTCGGCCTAACAACGCTAACCAGATATCGCTGGGGCAACGTTTAAAAACTCAAATTGTTTGGTTTTATTTCAATCCTTTTAATTTCCATGTTGTTTTACTCGGGAAAATTATTCAAAACAGCAGCTGAGATTTAATATCATGGACGTCAGACAAAACCACCCATACCCCTGGAACAAGGGTTTTACTCCCCCAAATTTTTCTCCACAGTAGCCTCGAGTGGGAAGATAGAAAACATTGAACTTTCCGCCATTTGCAAAAAAGAGTTCCCAAATTCCAATTTTCCCGTTTCAGGGTTGCAATTTTCTATCAAACTATTATCGGTGTTGATTTTTTTTCGGGGCGCATTCCTAAAACCCACCCATATATATTAAAATTATGTTGTTTAATTTTATACCCATTTTTTCTTGGATAGGCCTAAACCATCAGATCAAGGGACGTTCCCAATATGCTAAATTTCACCTTGGGGTGCCCAAAACATTCCGTAAACACCGGCCATCACACACCCCTAAAGACCCATGTTTTAAAACCCCGGGATCTTTGGGCAGTCTGGGTGTTGGGGCGCGTGGGAGCATCTTCGGAACGTACCCAAGTGTTAGGGCCCACTAATTGCTCTTTAAAAGATGGAAGAAGTTTTTCTCGCAAGTTACCTGAAAAAATTTGAACAATGCCAAAAAGAAGTAGCCCAGGGCTACCACGTAAGATAAAAATTCGTTTCGAAAAAGGGGATGGGGAAGTTTTTTTGATTGGCTGAAGTTTCACGGAAAACAGTTTTTAAAAAAATGAAAAACAGAAGAAACTAGCCATCATAACCAGATCAACGTTCAACCGGGGGACGTAGTAGGGAATTGTTTTATGGGGAAGTTTACTGGACCCTAAAAAAATTGGGGTAAAAACAGCGACTTAAGGAAACTGTGGTGTGAGCTAGGCAACTGCTGGGAACATGCTAGTGCTTCTTCCCTGACCACTAGTTAAAGATATCATCACTTTACTCCCTGAAAAAAGCCTGTGAAGAAACAAAAAGTTTTAAAAGATTTATAAAATTACGCTAAACAAATGAATAGTTAAGCAATACGACACCGTACCGAACTGCAGGATAAACCCTCTTATGAAGAAAAAAAAGGGATTAGGAATAATCAACTGTTCCCTGAACGGGGCTTACAAACTTTCAAGATTTTCAATAAAGCGTAGCGGGGGAAAATGACGATGTGGAGATGCTGAAGTCTTAAAATAGCTGCGCCCTACATGTGGAAATTTTTCAAGGGGCCTTCTTTCGACGTCAGGGTTTCCCCACTTCTGAAAGTCAACACGTGCACAGTATGTTGCACGTAACGTAAAATAAAATAATTTATAATTGGGAAAGGTCTCCCTTCGGCCGAAAAAGCATGATCTCGAATGTAAAACAACCCCCAATTTTTCAGAATCATTTCAAAAAAAAATCAAAAATCAAAGAAAATTAAAAATTTCAAGAACATTTTTTTTTACTAACAATGAAAGAAAAAGCTTTGTTTTACTCTTACAACAAATTTTTGAACAATGTTAGGGCCCAGTCCCCCAGTTTTTTTAAAAACCACACTAGTCTACCACAGTTCACCCGTCTGAAGAATCAATTTCCCAAAAAAAAAATGTTTAATTATATGCAAAGTTTTTTTTGGTGGTCATTTTCCCCCAGAACCCGTGATATATCACCTGCCCCCCTCACGTCACGGGTTCGGCTGGCGTCGAGGGGGGGGCGGGGCGATGCGAAGTTGTATTCGGGTGGCCTATTTCAGGCTCTATTTAAAGCAAAAGGCGAAAAAACGCGAGTCTGTTTTTTAATTTTATTTTCTGAAAAAAAAAAAACGCGCTAATTTTGGCCCCTAAAATAAGCTAGTTATTATTTTTTAAAAATTTTTTTTTAATATATCTAGGGGGGTAGTTTTAGATGTATCGGGATCAGGCTGGGAATTAAGTAATGTCAAGGAAAAATTAAAAAAGGGGAAAAAATCAGAATACAAAAAGCCAATTAGCTTTACCAGTGTGTGAAAAACCTGGGGGGGGATGGGGGTTTTTTTTAAATTTTGTAATGAATTTTCATGTAGGTTTCAAAAACAGATTTTGTGCACTCATTGCTTTTTTACAAAAAAAAGGGAACAATGGTGGTACGTAAGACCAAATACACTTACATCCCACAATTCTTCTAAAAACACTAGAGGGACAATGAAGCCAAGATTTTAGTTTCCTTGACCTGGTTTTTTCTAGGTACTCCGAAAGTGAAACGGAGAGTAAAAAACAAGCAGGGGCACAAGGGTAAAATAAAAAAAATTGTAATTGCTTTAAAAGGCATAAGGGACCCAAAAATTTTCTTTGTATGAAAAAATTTTTGGGGGGTTTCCCAAATCCGTTTTATGTTTGTAATGTAAACTTTAAGTCATTACAACAAAAAATCGTTTAAATGGACTAAAAGTTGGCTCTTCTCTTTCTGCACCCCCTTGGCATTCTAACTAAACACTGCCAGTATGTACCAGTAGGTACTGTCCAATATTATTATTTTATTAATAAAAAAAAAAAAAAAACAATAACAATAAATACAGTAGTAGAATTTTAAAACTAATATTTTGGTCATGAATTCAAAGTTTTTATTTTCGATTTGAATTAAGAGCCTAATCCCATAGACAGGTTTCAGGCGCGGCTGCAGAGTGTTAGAAATTAAATAACAAGCCCCTACAGTTATGATCAAATAATTATGAAAAAAATTCAACCATACTCAAAAAAAATTTTGAACACATCGGATTTGTCCATTTTTTCTTTGGTCGGTCTTTTGCTTCGGAAAAATGATAACTTTGGAACTTGATTATGACTTTACTGCATTGAAATAAGTAATATCCTTTTTTCATTACAGCGCGGTAATTAATTTTACTATTCTGAACACTGTGGGTGAAATTTGATATTGTTTTGGAACCATAATAATGGTCATAATCTTTAAAATTTACATCAGTAAAAGTTACACAAAAGGCTCAGAAGTAGGCCCAAAATGGGATTTGATGGCTGCACAGATTTTCCGCGTCGTGGGGTTAGGATCGCATGTACGAAAGCCGAAAAACGGCAGCTTTTGACGTCATCACAGTCTGATATCGCCATCTTTGAGGTAGGGCCTACCCTGTCAAACGCAAATGTCGAGCCCTACCAGGGGACCCTCCCAGTGAAACTTACTTTGTTTTTATTTCATATAATTTTCGTAACATGACGACAGTAATTATAGCAAATTTAATAAAAAAGCTTTGTATCTTGGAACTAGGTACAGATTGTAAACAAAATAAACAAAAGAAGGTAGCTTTTTTTCTAGAAAATCTGTTTTGAAAAGCACGGGCATCCCCCGGGCTTGCTTGATGTATCATGAGAAATTAACTATAAGTATTATGTTGACATTTTTTTATTATCGCATGATATATTATGAAGTGAAGAATAAATAAGGTGGACCCCCCGGGTTTTTGACCGGTCCAGTACGTTTTCATAACACTTGTCCCGGGTTGTCCCCAAGAAACTAATAAAAATTACGTTTTGTACCGGTTTGCAATTTTAGTGAGAAAGTGACCTGGTATTTTCTTAACTATACCGTGCATGGAAAGATAATGTTTTATAAAAATATGCTCCTCTGATAATACTTATAGTAAAAACAATGAAAAAGTTCTTCCACTTCCAAGAAGATAATTCATTTTCTCTAGGGGTTTGCGAGTATTATTATTATTTTGGTGGAGGTCCCGGGTCGCCCCTCGTGTGTAAAACGTAAAAATCGTTAGGCCTATACATTTTTGACGCTACCTTACAAATGCTGATAACTTACCATAATAGAAATAATAAAAGTCTTATGATAAAAATTTTATATTCATTAGGAAGTTTTGAACTTTTTCGGGGAACATAATATAATAAAAATTATGTCACTATAGTGTTTGTGCACAACGCAAAATGTGACTTTTATCAATTTTACTTTGAATTCAATGCCAATTTACGAGAACGTTTGAAAACATATTGTTGGTTTTTTCAGTCTTAAAAACATGCTGTCACATGTGTTATAATACTTCAATGCACAGATAATTTAACGAAGTCGCCGGGGATAGTGCATGACATGCGTTTTGCTTGCTCATGCTTTGGACATGGGGAATGCTGTGGGATATAGAAGTTGAGCCAAGCATTTCATTCTTCTCCCTAGTTTCACATAGAAAAGAAGTAAAAATTCATTTCGCCTGTTTGACAAGCGCTAAGCCAACCATTTACCATCATATTTAAGTTTATCAACCCTTGAGTTACAAAGAGACCATCGACGGACGCGTCGGGTATGGGTATGAGGCAGCTGCTAAGGGTTGTCGCGTGTAGTCGTAAAAAGACCATCCTAGAAGCTGAGGGTTTTTTTACCTGCTGTATTCTCTTCTGTTCTATTGTTCTATTTATTTATTGATATTTTTTGTTCAATTACAAATATCTAATAACGTTGATAAAATATTAAGCGTGAGCCCTTGAATTTCTTTTTTAAAAGGACGAAATTCAAAACTGACTGAGTTACGGATAATGCTTCATAATATATTTTGATAGTATTATTTAGAAATAAAAATAATATTATATATTTCAGTCAGTTTGATCGTAGACACTAGGGAAAAAAAACGCATTTCATAACCAAGCTATACATTTGAACCACGTTATTGAATACATGCAATTTTAAAAAATATTTCGCTGAATACATTATTTTCATCACAATAGATTTGAAATTTTGTGGAGGCAGGTAGAAAAAAACCAATGTTCGTCCCAAGTTCGGTCACGCCAAAAAGGGGGAAAGGGAAAAATCAGACAATAGACGGGACGACCGATCCCGGTTTTCGTCCGCCGATGGTCATTTGTATCTCAAGGATGATAAACTTTAGTTAGCCACCCACCCAGCAAGCCGGAAGTTTTCGTCGATTTTACGCAAATTTTAACACAGAACTGGTTATCGGATCGGGCTGATTTTTTTTTTGTAGATCATGAACCACATGAACCACACCGAGTTTCAAGTTGTAAATTTTTCGGGGCGGCGTGTGCAGATAGCTGAAAACCCCCAACGCGGTGGGAGTAAACAGGGTCGAGTTAGCCATCGCCTAGCTGGCCTGCGGGCGAACGACCGTCGCCCTAGATTACTTTCCAGTAGAAGCCATAAAAAGAATGTCATGCACCTTTAACATGCCTACGTGCACCCTAATAATTAATATTTGACGTGACATGTGTCAGAAAATTTAAGTAATTGATCAAATTATTACATATTTAAATGATGTTAAAAGTTTTTTGCCAATTTGTCTGGGTTAAAATGTGTTCGGTTTGGCCCCCGGACCTCACAGTGAATAGTAGTACTCTGCGCGACAGCGGGAAGTAAAAAGACGCTGCGGCCGGGGAAAAAACGCATGTCCCGCACTATCTCAGCGACTTCGTATAACTATCTGTGCATTGTAGTATTATAATACATGTGACAGCATGTTTTAAGACTGATAAACCAACAATATGTTTTTAAACGTTTTCGTAACTTGGCATTGAATATGAAAATAAAATTGATAATAAGTCACATTTTTGCGTTTTAGGCCCAATTAAATACTCTAAACTATTTTTTAATGATAAATGTGGGTATTCACTGGAACGGTCGATTCGTCTACTAATAATCGGACAAGTTTTGTTTAGAACAAGGATCAAATTTTTGGGGGAAAGGTCATTGCGGAAGCGGTCGCGGCGCGCTCAAAACGCCAAACCCGGGATGTAGAACAAGGCGGATTCGTTCGTATAGTTTATGGTATGATTTTGAATTAGGATTTCTAAAAAGTATAATATCATCTTGTTCTAACCGCCGTAGGGGTCCAACTTCATAACTGCCGAAATTTCCGCTGCACGGTGCAGAAAGCCTTCGCATTAGAGTAATTTGCACTGGAAAGTTATAAAAAATTGATTCCGTCACAAATTATAAGTGAACAACAATAATGGAATGAGTAAAAAAAGTAAAAAAATTTTCCTAGACGGGGCTCGAACCGACGTCCTCTCGCATGCAAAACAAGAGCTCTAACCACTCGGCCAACAATGACCACAGTAAACGTGCGGTCTAGAGGATATTTATACAGATGCCCCGATAACTTGCGATAAGCGTAAACATTTGTATGACATTTAGGACACTGTAATAGTTATAAAACGTTCTGTCGATATTTCTAGAGTGTAATTTACGTCTCTTTTCACAAGATGTCATTATAATTATTTATTTGTCATTAAAAATTCGGATGTGGCAGTCAGTCGCATGAAATCATCCAAACTCGCCACCAAATAATATCTCGTGGTTTGAAACGTGGCTGGTAATGCGGGTAGCCTAGGAAACCCCAGGGGAGAAGACGCAACTGTATTGACAGAGGGTACCGATAGCGGACGATTTAGTTTAGGTAGTCACCGCAAAATTTTAAAGCGCTCGGCCCTGCTTCCGACTCTAACATGCATGTTGCTCTTTTTCAACAAAAAGGGAAACAAGAGTAGTTTCAATTTTTTCAATTTTTCAATTTTTTTATTAGGACAAATTGTACATTTTTTTGTAACAACAAACAATTTTTAGTGTATGTTTCCTTTAGCTAAATAAAAAAAAAAATGTTACAAATACTAATATAATGAGAAATTGACATAATATGTTTAAAACATTGTAATAATAATAATTATTGAAAAGTAATAAAATAAGGTTCATTTTCATTATATTATAGTTAATCAAAAAATATCAGTTTATAACAGGATTTCTTGAGTGTATCATTTAATAATCAATAAGATAATAGTAGGCTTTTAATTAAATTTGTTTGAGTTCATGTTTGAAACGGTTTCAAAGCTTGAAATGTTTTTTAATGGATTCTGAAGATGGTTATAAAGAGATTATGTAAGTAGTCTGAGTTTACTTGTCCAAGTTTTGTGTGATATGAGTTTAGTGTAGGTGATTTTTTTTACGTGTGTCATGATCATGGACATTTGCATTTACTGAGTAGGTGTGTATATATTTTTTAATTACTAATATGATTTAAAAAATGTATAAACATGAAATGGTAAGGATTTTGTGGCTTTATAAAAAAGGTTACAGTGTTCTGGGGGATCAAGGGAAAAAAATTGTCAAATTTGCTTTTTTTGATAATAAAAATTTTTATGAATGTGGGTCGTATACCCTATATATATATATGCTATAGCCAAATAACTTACCGGTCCACACAATTTTTCTAAACCGATGACATAGCGGCGACGTGCAATGCCCAATGAATGTTCTTGTTTCTCATTGACAACCCCTAAAAGTAAAAAACAGAGATTTTTGTAACTAACAATTCCAACATAGCTTATTTGGTGGTGAAAGAAGGTGGAAGGTGGAAGGTGAAAGAACGATTTGTAGTCTAATTTTGCAAATTTTTTTTTTTTTTGTCCTTTGTAACCCATTGTATAACAAAAAAAAAGACATTCGTTACAATTAGGAAAAGGCCAATCGGCTAGTTTAGTATGATTGGAGAAGGGTTGACAGGTTGGAAAGCATAGAGAACATAAAGAACATAAAACCCAGCCTGAAGGGCTGGGGGTGACAAAACTTTTCACTTGCTGATGACAACTGTAGCTAATTTAAAGTTGTTTGTTACCTTAATCCACGACGCGTTTCGTCCTTCTGGGACTCATCAGGTCTCTAACCTTTTCTCTAGAATGAATGAAAGGCACCCTTGCCCAGCAACAGCAGGAGGGGCAGCTTTTCTCTTGTTGCAAGGGTCCTGGTTCGAATCCAGGGGAAGTCATGGATTTCTTGTCTCCCCAGCACCAGAGTTGGGAGGGAAGCCCCTTACTGTCTGTGCTGACTGTGGGGCCCCAGTATGAATGGGGTGTGTGAAATAACCTTGCTGATGATGACAACATACATGCAGAATTTACTTCTTGCGTGGCCCTACCACAGGTTTGGGTTATGTGTTGTGAGTTTTGTTTGCATGTAGTTTACTGTTTTTTAGTGGCCACCATCCGCCTGATGAGTCCCAGAAGGACGAAACGCGTCTGGATTAAGGTAACAAACAACTTTAAATTAGCTACAGTTGTCATCAGCAGGTGAAAAGTTTTGTCACCCCCAGCCCTTCAGCTGGGTTTTATGTTCTTTATGTTCTCTATGCTTTTTCCAACCTGCCCAACCCTTCTCCAATCATACTATACTACAAAAATAAGACTTCTATCTATAGAGCTCTATAGTTGTTCCAAACAAGCTTCCTAATGGTTGAAAACATGGCCTTTTTTTTGAAGCTATCGTGTTTATAAAGATTTTAAGAAGCATTGTAGGCAAGATCAGGGGGGACCGAATAAATGAGGATATTTGTTTTCAATTAGGGGTACAAAATTAATGGGCAAATTGAATAGATAAAAAAAGTAGTTTGGCCATGTCAAAAGGATGGAAAGACAAGATTGCGGAGAAGATTGATGGAATTAGAAATTCCAGTAGGAGACCAGGGGCAGCCACGGCAACGATGGCAGGATAGTGTGAGGGAAGCGTGGACAGTGGGAAGAGGCTGGAATGTGGTGGAAAGGAAGAGTGGTAGAGAAGAAAATGGAGAGGCCCAACTTCAATGCCGACCCAACGCAGAGTTGGGTAAAAGATTATGATGATGAAAGGGGAAAAACAATGGTGATTGGTGGCATGGTAGGTATTAATCAGGAGCCATCAATTAATATTAATGAAGGTCCACTCAAACCAACTTAGATCTCGTAGGGTCCGAGGCATCCCCGTTATTATTGTAGTTTATATTAGCATATATGTAGGTGTGAAAAATGAAAAGAATATGTTTTTGTGAGTCTACCCTTACAATTTTTTGGGTCCATATTGATTATTAAAATATTTAAATCAAGTTTTTATATTCTTTAAAACTCGCACTTCACACTCAATGAGAATGACTTAAAACCCGGTCCAGAAAAGCCTCCACGTTAACTGGTAACGCCAACGACGACAAGCAATGACAGTGAAGGATCTTGTACTCCCCTCGACATCTCGAGAGTTCCTCGAACTCCTGAAAGTAAAACACAGAGAGTAACAAACAATATTCTTACAGCTTAGCTACCATAGTTATACCAATTTCCAAATGAACACTCCTTATGTGCCCAGTTCCCACTAATTGGTTTTGTTATTAAGGGGATAGGACATACCGTAGGTACGTGTTAAATTGTTATTGTTTTAGTCTTACGAAATTTGTTAAAACAAAAACTAAATTCTTACGACGGACCAATCGGACGTCAATAACCCTTATGACGACCAACGAAAAGAAGTAGGCCTAACTTCATTATGACAGGCCCTAAAACATTACTAACCAATCAGGATATTGTGTTTGTGATTGGGGAAAGAAGAAAGGAGACCAACAGCTTACCTTAAACTAGATGGCAACTGCGTGAAACTGGCTGATTAACATATCTATATTTACAAAACAAGATACACAATGTTGCAACGTTTTCGGCCAAGGATTTCTTAAAACTAAAACAATTTCTTAAGACTAAAACACGGTTTTAAGAATTCTGGGCCATAGGTCTGTTTTAATAAGCTTGTTCAGTGTTTACTGCTGATTTATTATAAATCACTACAGCAGTCCTGCTTTAACTTAAAAAGAACTTTCACAGCCCTAGTTTGAATTAGGCCTAGTAACAAGGGTACCCAATAGGCTAGGCAGGGGTCCAAATGCGGTCGCCCGGCCGACTTTAAATTTATCCTGGACGATCAGGATTTAATTATACCTTACACTAGTAAATATTTGGTTTGTCTGTCCCATTCTCACCCGCTGGACATCGCTCAGTGTGCGACTGCGACGGTAGACTCAGCGCAACGTGCTTCGAGTCGACGAAAAGAGCGTTCTTTACGGGCAACCTTTAGCAGTGCACTACATCGCCGGTAGAATGTGCTTTACGGCCTTGATGCTTTCCCGAGAGTTCTTTCTTATCGACTTCGAGGAGATAAACACGCCTTTTAATACATTGATAGTCGCAAAACTACCACCGCCAGTGCAAAAGGTAGGCGAGCTTCCACCCGACCCTAGGCCTAGAACTGCGAGTGAACACGTGACTTTGGCTGGGCTATT
>JAMZAV010008232.1:0-27500 GCA_024449915.1 Sweltsa coloradensis | reverse complement strand
AAAAAATTTTTGAAACAATTTTCCCCCTGTTTTTTAATCAGGGAAAATTTTTTAATTGGAAAAAACTGCACTAGGGGCCCTTACTCAAAATAAAAAAAAGTTTAAAATTGATAAAGGAGGTTTTAAAACATTTGAAATACTATCATAACTTTTGTTTTATTTTGAGTAGGCCTAGTTCTTGTTTTTGGTTGTAGGCTTTTCCTTCCTCCTGGCCTTTCGTTTCTATGTTTAAATTGGATTTTGTCAGTTTCCCTTTTTTGACTAAGTAGGGCCTACATGTAGGGGCATATGGTATGTCCAGAGAAAGTACCCAAAAATAACAAAATATAAAAAAAAATGTTACAACAAAGTATGATACGGTAATAAAATTAAAATCAAAAAAAGATCCCTATTTATTTTTACCTTTGTGAATTAAATTTTTAATCATGTGTTTTTCCAAAAAAGTTAAAACGGGGAAATTTTTTAAAACAAAAAAAACGCCGGGAAAAAAAAATGTTTTTTGGTTTTTTTATAAAAGTTTTCAAAATTGACTACATAAAAAAAAATTGTACCCAGTTTCAGCAAAGTGTATATTTTTTAACTACTACTTTAAACCCTAAAATAAAAGAAATTTTTTGGGAAATAGTTTTTAAATCTGAAAATTTGAAGCTGTCCAAGAAACCAAAAATAGGATTCAACTCCTGAAAGAACAGAGTATTGCATTTATCGACTCAAATTTGGACAGTGTAGCTCATGCCACCTAAATAGATGGGTAAGGGGCTCAACCTAAATTCAATAACAGCCTTCTAATAGATCTAATATCATCCCGGGGAAAACCCGAAAACTTGTCACAAAAAAAAACACTTTTTTAAAGCACATGGTTTCTACTTTTGTTATTCTTTTTTTTTTTTTTTTTGTGCTAAAGTGGCCTCTTCAGCCCATTTTTTCTTTTTCTTGGGGTTTTTTACCATAATTTTAAAGACTGCCTCCTTTTCTACCCTGCTCAGGAGGGGCGGGATAAATGTCATTTTGAGGGCGGCGCATCTAAAGGAACCCCCCTTTGTTTGTTCTTCAAAATTACAAAATTGCGGGTGGCCGTCTTTGGTAGGGAACTGCTGTACCTTGGCATGTCGTCCTTGACCATTAAAGATTCTCTGCTATCTGGGGGTTTAAAAATAACAAAATTTTTTGTAGTTGCAATTTTTACCCCTAGGTGTCAGACTATGCCCATGGGGATGGTGGAAAAAACCTGATCAAAAAAAAAAAATTGTGTTTTAAAACCTTTTAAAAAGTAAGTTTTTTGCAGTTCTTATTTTTTTTTTGAAACCCTTCAATATAATTTTGCTAAAACCCTTTTTTAAGTCTGAGCCCCTTTTTTTTAAAATTTATTTAAAAAAAATAAAAAGAAAATTAAAAACCCAAAACAATGGGGGGAAATCAAAACCATGTGTTGGGTTTGTCCTTTGGGGTACCTTTAGTATGTACCTTTTGGCCCTGTCCAAGGTACTTTTAATTGGCATTTTCTTTACCATGGATTTTTGTTTTTTTGAAAATCCCACGAAGTAAGGAGGGCAAGGTGAGGGGTGAAAATCCCCAAAAGGGGCTACTGATATAGAAGCAGCGAAAATAAGTAATTTCTGAAAAGTGTCCGTTGCGGGCGCATAGCTTAAAAATTTTCCCCTCTTTACCACTCTCTCGCCACGTTCTTTCAAAGACGAGCGTTGTTTGAAATCCAAAGGAAAAAACAATCCCTTTAAGAAAGATTTGAGGGGTAGGGGAATTTGTATTTGTTAAATACTTAAAAAAAGCTGCTGCACTACCGGGGGTTTGCCCATACAGAAAAGGGGTTTTAAAAAAACTTGGCTTTCCCAATACCCAAGGCCAACATAAAAACTCCCCACCATCCTGGGCAAAAAACCAAGAGGCGGGTTTTCATGGTTTGTTTTTTTAGGGCTAATTAGAAGGATCGCACCAAAACCTACAACAGTTTTCCCGCAAACTACCAAAAAGCCAAATGTCAAAAATTTTTTTGGCCCAAATAGGGAAGGGTACTTTCCAAACACAAGTTTCCCCCCCCCGGTATGGAATGTTGATGAGACGCTTCAACGTGCATGCCCCCCCCAAATAATTTCAAAAAAAGGGGGAAAAAAAGGTAGGCAGTATGACTTCGGGGAAACGGGGGAAAATCCACTATGATTGGTGCAATAGTGCTATGGAAACCACTTTTCCTCCATTTATATATTTCCAAGGGTGAACTTCAAACCATACAGTTAAGGGAGCCCCCTTGGTACCCTAGGAGCTGCAAACCAATCTGGTGGTCAAATGAAGATTATTGCCCAAGGGTTGGGAGCATTTTATTGCTTCCAAGCCATCCCTAGGATCCAAATTCTTTTTTAATGGACAATCATGATAGCCACACCCCCTTAAAGTTTTGTAGAGCTAAAAGTTGGCATTACTTTGTTTTACTTTTCCACCCAACTACCCACAATTCCAAACCCTTTTAGACAGGACGTTTTTGGCCCTTTTAAAACACTACAAAAAGAATGTAAAACCTTTGATAAAAAAAGCCTGGTAACCAATTTCAATAAAGAAGTTGCGAGTGGTTTGGGTGCAGATTCCCAAAAGCTTTACCCGAGTAAACCAAAAAAGGCTTCAAAGTTTCAGGTTTTGTACTTTTTCCCAAAAATTTTAAGATAAGTTTTTTGGGTTCTCAAACGATGGGGCCTTGTCCAGATGGCAAAGGGATGAAAAAAACACATCCATGATAAATGGGGGAAACCAAAACTTCCAGTGGACCCTTGTCTACAGACCCAGTCCCCCCCAAAAACCTTTTCCCCCGGGACATTGCCTTTTCCCAAAAGCGCACCAGAAGGGAAACAGTGGGAAAAAGGGGGTAAATCAACGTTTTTAACTGACACCCCGGAGGGAAAAAAATGCAATCGAAGAGAAACTCCGGCTCAAACAAATAAAAGCAAGAAGTCCCATCTGTAGGCGTTGATTAACCCCAAAGCCTAAGAAAAAAAAACAATCACCAAAGACGAAAAATTGCCCCGCTATGATGAAAGATAGCCCCAGGTTACTCCATACCTCCGCATGTGCAAGTAGTAGATGAAGGAAAACCATTATAGATCCGGTTTATGCTCCTTTCAAAGCCCAAATGGTTGTGGTCCCGTACCCGTAAAGAACCCCGTACAGCCCAATGTTGTGTCGGTCAAATATAAACGAAACAAGGGTGATTCTACAAAGTTTCTTTTTTTTCGTCACATTCAGTAAGGTTCCGATGGCCCAAAGCAAGAAGATGTCGATTTCGTCTCCAAAACATGTTTTCAAATTTTAAGGTCCTCAGTTCACTTTAAAAAATGACAGAGTTCTTTTTTAATTTTTGACAATTGCTTGAGCAAAATTGCAGCTGTTTCTAAGTTTTTTAGTGCATTTTAAATTTGGGACATTCTGTTTTAGGAAAAAATAATAATCAAAAAGGTTGGCCCAAATAAATTTTTTATTCAATTTTAACAAATAACTTTACCTCCCACTCTTAAATATAAGTAAAAAGAAAGAAAACATTAAGATAGGCCTATCCTACAATTTCCTAGGAAATTTTGTCATGGGGCCAAAAAAAAAATACAAATCATATGGGGCCCAAAGGGACATCCCCCATCTGTACCTTGGACCACTTTGACTAATTATTAAAACAGTTAAATTTATAGTAATAATTGTAAAGGTAAATTTAAATAAAATCAAAAAAAGTTTGTACAAGGGAGTTCTAGCAAATACAAAAAAAAATTTAAACCCGATTATCATCTTCCTTTTCAGAAAAATAAAATGTAAAAAGTGGGGGCCCAAGGTACAGCTGTTCCCCCTAATGTTTTGGCGGTGGGGGTGGGCTGCAAGCTTTGTGACCGGTTCAAAACCCCCGGGAAAGGGCGGGGCCGTCCCCGACCAGTCCCTTTGCTGGCCCTTTTTTGATCTCGGTCCACCAGTTCTTTAGTCGTGAAGTCTCTTCTGTGGTGTTTCTGAAGATCCTTTTTGTGGTTGACTTGATCTTAGTTTTGACATTTTGGTAGGAGAGAGGCAAGTCTGCCTTTTGGTTGCCCATGGTGCTTTTGTGGCACTTTGCCAAGAAGTCTGCCTTTTCATTCCCCATGATCTTGCAGTGGCTGGGGATCCATTGAGTCTCTAATAGTTTGTTTTGCTGTCGGATGCCGACAAGGGAGTTTTGAAAAGCAGCGATTTAGGATGGAGGTTCGCTGCTTGAGAGACAAATTGGATGGCTGAGACGCTGTCGCTTAGGATCACAAATTTTGTCTTGTTGAGGGGGAAGGCGGGGGTCTCGGCGATTTTTTCGGCCGCCCTGGCAATGGCTGCGACCTCAGCGTCGAAGTATGTTTCGCCAGCTCCCATTGGAGTGGCTTCTTCAAAGAAGATGCAGTGGATGCCGTAACCTGTTCTGTTTGTAGCCGAGTAAATAGGAGCCGTCTGTGAAGATGTGCACCCACTCTTGAAGAGGAAAGTGCTTCTTCAGGTGCTTCTCAGGCAAGCTCTTTCAGTTCTTTATGGTCATAGTCATCTTTCTTCTCGATGCCTTTCAATTTTGGTCCCCGGGGCAAGCTGATTGGACTTGTCCGGCAGAAGCTCGGGGAGTGGTACGTCAAGTGGTGCACGTGGTGCTTCTAGGAGGATAGGACAGTTTTTTACTCTTCAGTTGGTGGACTGTTTCAGCAAAATTAGTGTGCGCCTTGACTTTTGAAGTTGGGTAGTTAAACCATTTGTCGGGTTTAGGCGCACCAGTTTTTCGTGCAGTTGGACAGCGCTGCTCTCTTCTTAGCTGTAGAGGCTCAATTTGGCTGAACCACTCCATGGCGATAATTGGGGTGGTTTCACTGCTCCCGTGATCAGGCGAAGGGCTTCGATTTTGGACTCTGTCGACATGGCTGGCGTGCGTTGCGGCGGCGGAGGAAAGACTTCGGTGCCGTACTCAGTGGTGGTCTGATGTACGTTTTGTAGGTCAGCGCCAGAGTGTCTAGTTTTGCGCCCCAGGGACACACCGGCTACCCTTTGAAGGAGTCGTAGTCGTTTTGGCCCTTCTCTGCAGCCTTTTCAAAGTGGATCTTGCCGGTCATTTTTTTGTCGAGAGTCACGCCAAGGTACTTCATCTCATCTGTCTGTTTAATCTGTTCGCCATCAAGAGTGATGTTGAACTTGAAGGGATTGTGACTCATCGTGAAGTAGGTGCAGATGGTTTTGCTGCAGTTTATCTTAAAGCCGTGCACTTTGATCCAGCCTGCAGCTATCGTCATGGCGAGGCCCATTTTTTGCTCCAGTCCAACCGGACATTTTCCTGTGAAGAAGATGGACAAAGTCGTCTGCAAAAACTTTGACGACAAGGCCAGGTATTCGATTCAATAGTTTGATGAGTCCATTGATTGCAATTTTGATGACGGTCGGCGCTGTGATTGTACCTTGAGCAACTCCGGCTCGCGTCTTACGTGTTTTGCTATGGGCACCTTTGTGGACCACCTTGATACGCCTCTTGTTAATGAAGTCGTGGAGCCATCTGACAATGTTGTTGGTACTTCATCTTTGATCATCTGCTTGACTGCCCATGACCGGTCGGTGGAGTCGAAAGCTCTAGAAAGGGCGATGGAGACAGCCAGTGTGCTTTCACCTTTGCTGAAACCCTCTTTGACTGTCTGCGCAAAGTAGGCGACTTGGTCTGTGGTGCCTCGGTGTTGTCGAAAACCTGCCTGGTCTTCGGCGATGATGTAGTTGCTTTCGAGGTAGTTTTCCAAGCGTGCATTGGACTGTTTTCTCAGCCGTCTTTGCAAGGGCGCTTGTAAGGGCAATTGGACGATAGATGGCAGGGTCAGAGGCGTCTTTCTCAGGCTTCAGAATTGGCGTGATGAAGGCAATTTTCCAGCTTGATGGGATTCACTGGTCCAGGAACTGTTTATGAGGTCGAGGACAAGTTTCCGTGCCTTAGGTCCCAGGTGTTTAAGGAATTCAACATGAATCTTGTCAGGGCCAGGCGCTTTTTTGTTGTCTAGTTTGATGATTGCATAATCCAGCTCCTGGGAGGTGAAAGGCCGATTGTAAGCGTTGTTTGGCATGTGCTTGTACTTAAATTTTGGCAACTTTTTTGGCTTCTTTCTTAGATGGCTGCTTATGGTGGTAAAGTGTCTGCACAGGACATCAGACTTTTCTTTGTTAGTCACTGCCATATTTCCTTTATAGAGAAGAGGAGCATTTTCTTCTTCTGGCTTTGCTTTTTTCCCACATAAGTTGGAAGTGTAGATGTGAGCCTTGTAGGAGTCTTTTCTATAGTCCAGATTCAACAGAAAATTTCTAAATTTCTGCTCTTTTTCCTCGTCGTGAGGTTGTTTTGAGCTTCAAGAAGCTTTTCTTTGCTGGTTGGGGTCTTTTGCTGTTCTGTATCTTGTCTACATTTGTTACGCTTTATCCTCAGATTTTCAAGCTTTCTGCTCCAAAAGGGTTTGTAGTTTTTTTGGGAGCCTCTGGGAATGTGTTTTGCGTGCAGCTTCCAGTATTTTCTCCTCCAGCAGTTTTGTATCTCGATGTGGGTTGCCCAGAGATGGGTGGTGGAGGCCAGATTTTCCATGGTTTTTGTGAAGTCATTCCATTTTGCCGTTCGGAAGTTCCACCTCAGGTAGGGATACTGCTCATTTTTTAAGCTGCTCTTGATGGCGCTGATTTTAATCACCTTATGACCCAACCCTGAGGGGCAATCGAGATTTTCTTGTTTTAGGTCATCCGCAATTGATGAGTGGGCCATGACAAGATCTGGTCGGGAAGTGTATCCGGAGTTGGAGAGGAAAGTGGCCCTGTTCTCCTTGTCCGGGTCCTCGAGCAGGAAGAGTGCGTTCGAGTAGACCAATTCTGCTACAGTTTGTCTAACTGGAGTGGTCGACTCGTAGTCCCAATCTTTGTGCGGAGCATTGAAATCGCCAAGGATGATTGTGTTCCTCGAAACGTTGATGGTTTCGAGGGCAGCTGGTATGTTTTGTGGAGGGTTGTATAGCATATGAATGGTATACTACTTAATTTGTCCCATCCAGACGTCCAGGGAAGCGATTTCAATCTTGTCGCCACTAAGCTCCATTTTATGTGTGACTGTGAAGGTGGAGATCAGGGTTGACCTCACTCCAACGATCAAGCCTGAAGAGATCGTTCTGCTTCTCTCCAGGATGTGGATGACGTAGTTGGGAGTTTTAAGGTCACTTAGATTTTTGTCTGTTTTCTCTGCCATTTTACCAGCCTCTGAGATACAGAATACATCTGCATTTTGTTCGTAGATAATGCTGTAGATCTTGTCCAGTTTTTTGGAGACGCCTCCTGCGTTCCAGTATATTATAGTTGGTTTGTGGTCCTGATAAGGGCCGTTTTTCACTAGGTGAACATCGGATGGAGCCATGATGGATAGCGTGGCGTGGTGCGGCGACTTTTGGTTACGGGCTTCTGTCCCGTATCCAGGGGGCACTTGATCTTTGACTTGTCGGTCGTGTAGTAGATCGGAAGCGTCGTCGCGAAGCCCCCCAAGATTAATTCCCATTATGTATAGTAAAACATCAACATTTTAGGCTCTATTGAAATAATATGCATGTTATAATAGGCTCCACTGGAAATCAGTTATAAAACTGAGTGGATAGACTCTAAATACAATTTATTTATTTATTTTATTTAATACTTAGATCTAGATTCAGAATCACTAATGGAATCCGGGCCAGAATAGGGTTAGAAATGCTAAACTTTTAACAGTAGGTCCTAGAATTGATATGTTAACAACTTTTAGGCAGGGACATGACATGGGTAACTTTTAGAGATCATACTTTTACTGGCCTAAGCCTCACGGAACGGGAACCGGGGGGGGGGGAGTCACGGGAACTAAGTGGTTTGAATGTAGGCAAAAGACCTATGATTCTAGGTAGGGGTAGGTACAAGTCCAGAGGTGTTGGACTTCTTAGACCTAGGCCTAGACTGTTTTAGAAAACTAAGCAGCCTGTAAATTTTATAGCCTAAACAAATTTTATCAAATAACTGGTTCACTTTACAGCTCTAGGCCTATCAAATGGCTAAAACTAACGCTAAAACTAAACCGTTTTGAGTTATATTTATGAAAGTTTGTGGACCAAACCGATTTATGTGGCCTGCTATCAATGATTTTGCTATAGGCCTACTGGCATAGAACACTCTTTTAGCCAAACTGAATGCAGCACCTAATTTAGTTACGTATTCAGGGCGTCCGCGTGTAGCTATCTTTTGCGTTGAAGCTGCGGAATTTCAGCGTGTTGTTTCATTGCTCATTTCCCTATAAATATTTTGTGTTTTATGTGGAAGAATAACAAAAACACATTTCCTGATGATACCTACTTACTTAAAATTGTAATAGGCTATCTATAGCTAACCCGATCCAGAACCAGTTCCCTTACCGGTTAGGCCTACCTTAACTTTAATTTTTGAGTTCCTGGGAATAAACCCAGAAGCTACTTAAGCTACTCAATATATCTGAATCCAGATTAGGGTTGCCATTCGTCCCGCTTTCGGCTAGACAGTCCCGATATCCCATTTTAAGTCCCGCGTCTTGCAATGCACCCAGCTTGGTAGAAAAATTGTTAAAAGTCCAATTTACAGTATCAGATATGCAGTCCAAAACGTGCAAAGCTATCAACACTCAACATCCTATTTGGGTCACGGGCGGCATGTGCGTCGCCAAAGTACTTGGCTTGGCTCTACAGTCAGCACTTTGGTTAGTGTTGATGATAGGGGGCGGAGGGGTAGGGGTGTACCGTGTACATCGCTAAACCTCAGTCTGACTCATTTCCGATTTTTTTTTTTTAATTAAATTATTAATTAGTGTTCCAAATTCCAATGCATTTTTGTTGGTTTTCTGTTTTTTACACTATAAAAACTATAGGCCTAATACTATTTCGTTATTGCATTCAGTCCAGCATTTTTATCTTAAACGCTTAAAACGCACTCTAAAAACCTAGTTTTTTTTAATTTCGCCTGCGGCGCTATAGTTAGAGCCCCCTCAAACACCCCGCGCTATTTTCCCTGCCGCCTTGAGTTTAAATTATGGCAACCCTATTCCAGATACATCTTCCTTCACTTGGCCTCCTACTAGGTCTAGGTTACTAGAGTTGGTTTCAGTTAGGATTGCTACTGCCGAGGGATTGCAGCACTGTCGTCTTCCGGCTACCTTGGCACTGTGGCCACTGGCTAGGACAGCTCTCTAAAACTGTTGGATCAATATTCAGCATTTTGAACTGCTTCCAAAAATGGAAACCACTTATTTTAAATAGACCTAAATAGTTTGATGAACTGGAAGATTAAAACGTGCAAGAATTGTGACACATTACGGAAATATATGATCACCAAGCACTTACTAGCGTCGACGTTGACAGCAATAGGTCTAGATGGACACAATTATTTACATTTTGAAGTGCAAAAATGGCCGCCAATAGGCCTAAACAGGAAACGAGAATCTCAGACGCACCGCCCCATAATGTTGCAGGTCCAGGAACGCCAGTTACTATTATAAGTCCATGGTCAGTGCATACCGCCACGTGCCCAAGCATATGGCTTTTAGCATGTCCATGCTCTTCTTTCCCATAATGCTTTGCAATGGAGCGCGCATGCGCAGTTAATTCTGAATATGGTCTATTGTGCTGGAAAATTTAAATGATCAGTACCAACAATAGAACAAAAATCAACTTTACAAACTGACTTTAGCCATTCATTTTGATTTATTTTTGCTCTCTGATGATAGTAGAAAAATATTTACATGCCAGTGCCATAGAACAATAGTTTTTGATTATGAAATATCATAATACCTAGGCTTACTGTATATAGCCCTAGGCCTAGATAAATTAGTTATTTTGGGGTCCGTGACACTTTTCAACGTTGCCATGCGTACAATTCTATTTCCGCTTCCTGTGGCATTCTAAACTGAGAACAACTCTAGTTTATAGCCAAATATGAAATAGGCCTTGATTGATCGGTGTTTCTTACTTAAATATGCCGGTCTCTAGTTGATCATTGTTTGCTCGTCAAAGGTGTCGGCGCGTTGGTCTTGTTGTTAGCGTATCTGCTTCCAATGCAGAAGGTCCAGGGTTCGATTCCCGCTAAAGTCAGAAGTTTTTTAACTTCTGATTTGGACTTGAGTCCATCAGTTCTTGTCTTAGGAGTTTTGTAAACGGTGACTTTGGAGCCGTCCTAGCAACGAAGCACAATAAATTTCAGAGTTGTTCTGAATCGGCCTTGTTGATTCTGGCGTTGATTCGCGGGTGTTCGCACTGTCCATACCACTGATTGCTATATTTCCTATTAAAAATATCGATCTTTGGTTGGTTATCGCTCACATCGTCGATTGCGTCGGGGCCTGCAGGGTTGGCTTGGTCGCTTTGATTTAAAGTCCCACACTGAAATCAGTTATATAACTGAGTGGGCAGACTCTAAATAAAATTTATTTATTTATTTATTATTTAAACGGAGTTGGCTTGGGCTGCTTTAATTTAAATTAAAGTCCCCTGGTAGGCCTACTGAAAATCAGTCTACGTATGACTAAATACATAATTATTAGGGCTGGGCAAAAAAATCGATATTTCGATATCGATAATTGGAAAAATTTTCGATATCGATATTTGATTTCATATCGAAATATCAAAATTTACACAAAAAATGCTAAATTTCGTAATTTTGGTGGAGGTGCTGGGTAGGTAGTCTAAATTAAATTAACCTGGCTGGTGCATTTGGTGGAGGTGCCGGGTCATAAAACGCGATTGTGAGATCGTAAATAGGTCTATGGTGACTAGGGTTTTGAAATTTTCTGGAAAAATTGAAGTCGAAGAAAAAAACGATATTTTCCCGTTTTTTTCCAGGAAAAATTTAAATTTCTTTACTTTTCATAAAGTTAAATATTCAGTTTAGATTATTGGCATCTTTATGGTAGGCCTAAATTATAAATAATGATGTATTGTTTGTTTATTTACATGTGGTTACTATTGATGTTTATAAATGATAGCCTACTATAAGGGTAAGGCAGCAATACTACATAGCATTTACCAAAATCACTTGCAATTATTACTATTTGTAGCCAGGGGCCGAAATTAACTTTTTTTGATTGGATTGGATGTTGCTTAATGCAACTAGCACTTCATGGGCTAATGGCAACAATATTTCTCTAGCCCAAGAGCATTTTTTACAAGCCCGCAATCAAGTAGGTTATATTGATGTAAAACAATCATAGGGCCCTACGTGAATGTTTTAAGTTTAAGGGATTGACTGGGAACGAATTTGCACCATAATATTAATAAGTTTACAGGTGACCTAAATTAAGCGATTTTTTTTGTTTAGATATTTAGAACGATTTTCCATACTAGGTAGCGCACTACTACTGGAAACTCGTTAAGTTATCGTTGCGAAACATTGAGATTTTTTGAACGGCAATTGGAAACTCTGGAAAAAGTACTTCTTAGATTTTTACTAGCCCGAGCAAAGTTTCACTAGCCTCGGGCGAGCGTTAATTTTGATCCCTACCCTGTTTATACTATGTTTAGCTTTAGTCCCTCCCACGGCATGCCATAGTTACTTCACTAGGCCGCTTCGCGAACGCTTTTTTTAGTCGCATTGAAGGATGAGCTTTTTTATAAGTTTTTAGTTTGCGTAGGACCACTTTTCCTTTTACAAGTGCTTTTTGAATGCATTGTAGGTGATTGTTGTTGAGTTTCTATTGTTACTTGTTAATTGTTATTATAAACCTCAAGAACTCATATTATTAAAACCTTTATTCTATGGATTCTGGCTTCTTTTTCAACTTTTTCTTTCAAAAAGCAATACATCACCATTACCTTAATGTCCATGTGAAATATGAACTTTGTAGTCCCACCCGTTTGGTCAGAATCGGCCCAAATGTCACGAAAATATCGCACTAAAAATCGGAAAAATCGTAATAGTACGATATGCCTATTCATGAGAAATATTTCTTCAATTGTAGCCAAAAACGTGGCAGGTCTAAGTTTAGAGATTTAGAAGGTCCCCTCCAATTTTCATCTAGATCGCATATGCCGTTTGCCCGGTAGAGTGCGAACAGACAAAAAAAACGAACGAAAAAACAAAAAATGAAAAAATGAAACACCCGAGCTAATTTTTTTGGGGGTCAGTGAAATTGAAGTCTTCGCTTCGCTCATCCAACAATATGGACACGGAACAATCTTTGAAATGAGAATCACAATCATAATTTTAACCTAACCTAACAAGAACTACTAAGGCATTTTCCTTAAATTTTTCTGTTAAAATAATGTATTAAAACGGAGAGATATGTAATTGAGCTACCTTATTGATGAAAATAATCATTACTACATTCATATCAATTTTATTTATCACTATGCACCATAAAACCAATTTTTTCCAATTTTTCCGACGTGCGCGGAAAAAACCCGTGTTTTTTTTCCAAAATTTACGGAAAAATTGGTACCTTTTAAATCCCTAATGGTGACACCTTATCAACCATATTTGGCCAAAATTATGAAAAATAAACCCACTTAAAAAAAATAAATTAAAAAATGATTTTTGAAAATAAAAAAAATTAAAAACAATTACATTTCGATATATCGATATCATAATCGAAATTTTTCGTGTGATATCGATAATTGAATGATATGTCATAGCCCAACCCTAATAATTATGTATTTTTTATTTATTAATTTTTAGTACGGTATTTAGGTAGGCCTACATCATTTTACACCACTCTTTCATTTTGTGCAGGTGGCTACATACTATGGACGCGACTGTCTTTCTTTGTTGCATTGCCCGCTGTTGGTTTGTGCATGTTGAATGCATACCTGAAGCACCAGGAGGAGCATGCCCATCATCAGCGGCCTGAATTCATTCCGTACGAACATCTGCGAATCAGGAACAAGGTATATATGACCTGTACAAAGAGTTATCTTACTAGGTCAAGGTGCCCAACAAACAGCCCTGTCAAGCAATTTGAGGCGGTCCGCACTCTTATAGGCCTATACAAACTCATGAAAAAAAAAGCTTCAAATCAATGTTCCTTGTCCAATTAAATTTAACTGTTTAAAACCTGAGGGCAAAAATTGTAGCTATGTAGCCTACACTATGTTCTCTGCCAAGCCTAGTTTCCTAGCAACCTAGGCCTAACTGGCCAATAATCCACAGATTTTACAATCTTCCCAAATACTCAAATAGGCACACGTTACAAGTTTCAACTTTTTTATCATGTCACAAATATTTCAAAACGTTATTGCCAATGCCAATTGGTTTTTTTGTATCCCTAATACTAGTATTTGAATTTAGTAAGAACTATTCAACGAATTGCCCTAGATATTCGACAGATAGGCCCTAGGTATCTATGTATTTGTTTAACGTTTCTTGTTTGTTGATTGTGGGATTTGTTGTGCTTTGCGGTTAATTTTACCTAGGCCTAGCATTTATTTATTATTCTGCATTAGTGATGACATTGGGTACCCGGAAACCGGTTCTATGGCAACCCGGTTCCGACTTTTCAAAACGGTTTCATTTTTCAAGTTTTACTAGACAACAGTGAACTTCACGGACATGTTTTCCTGCCAAAATGGTAATTCTACGCACCGTTTCTTGTGCTGTGTATTATTTTCCATGGAGCCCATGATGACGTAGTCTATCAGACTCTATCCTTCCTCACTAGCTGATTATCAAGCACTCGAACGGCCTTGACGCGCGAGGCTGCTACATGACACTTGACTTTCGGCAGTCATACGTAACAAAGTGCGGGCGCCGAAGCCAGCTCACTCCCGGCTAGGGTTACCAACTTAACAGGAATGAAATTCCGGACAAAGCTTCATATGATTGGGGGGGGGCTGGGGGCACATTACATTTTTTTAATACAGCCATCCATTTTACTCAACTAAAGATTTTTTTTTAAATTGGAAGTATGGGAATGGAATCAACTTCCAGAAATCAGAGTGTTGTGAATAGGGATGATGAAACCCGACATTTATACGATCTGGTTACCCAGGTAATAAACTAACACAGAAAAATCGTGTGGGCCATGGCTCTCAGATAATTGTAACAAGATAAGGAAAGGCCAGCCTCTGCAGTATCTCTATTCCCATGTGCTTAATTTCAGTTATCACCATGGGTAATAGCTTTTGACTTCTAGCAGATTGAAAACATTAGAGATGTTAACCCATTGTCTTTCCTAATCATGAACATCTTAGGCGTTGAATACTTTTAGTGATGATGTCAAGGATATTTAGATAGGCCTAGCAATACAAAATTCAAAATGCGAACATAACGTAAACAATGAACATCGCAAGCAAAAGAACACAGTTCACCTCTCAAATCGTAGCCTATGTGCCGACTGTCCAGACAAAACAAAATGTGTTTGGGCCTGTGCCGCCGGCCGCGTATGGGCGGCGGTTGAGGACAAAGAGACCAGCTGATTGCAACAGAATGGCAGGGATCGAGAACAAAATTAATTACAAAGTTGAAACATATTGCTTGCTCGTGATTCTAGCCTACATCGAAAATTAAGAGGATGAATAATAAATTATAATGCTGTTAGACGATCATACACAAATTCTATTAATACCATAGTAGGCCTATATTAGTTTATTTTTTACAAATTCTGGACAAAGTGACGTCCGGAATGGGTCAATTCCTCCATCCGGACATATGTGTTGAAATCCTGACTGTCCGGAGAAATTCTGGACGGTTGGCAACCCTACTCCTGGCCATATAGTCGCTTCCAAAAAACACTCATGTAGGCCTAAGGCTGATACATTAAACAAAAATTGTTTTTGAAAAACCGGATCCGACTTGGAGGAACCGGTTTGAACTTTTTGGACCCCCTATGTCATCACTATTCTGCATACACATGTCCTAGGCATACAGTATCAGTAGGCCTACCCTACAAGTGGTTTCCTTTCCTGCTGTACGTACTGGTACATCCTGGCTTTAGCCAGCTGCAGGCTGTGTAGAGCATGGGTCTTTTAATGTCTAGTGTAGTGAACGAACCACATATACTGTGATCTGTCCCACTGACGAATTGAATTAGAACAAATTTGGATTTTTCTACCAAATGATACTGTACTAGTTGGAAAAGCTTCCTACCAGACCAGATCACTTTCAACAAAGCTAAAGCATTACATGACTAGCATGGATTTGGATAATGTAGGCCTACCTTGACTTTGTAAGACTGCTTGAATTAGCCTTAAGTTAATTTCAGGCATTACCTGCAGGTGGATATACCTAACCCAAATTTGATCAGTTTTTCCTTTCCAAAATGACGATAAATAAATAAAAATAAATAAATTTTATTTAGAGTCTACCCACTCAGTTATATAACTTATTTTCAGTGGGGGACTTTAAATCAAAGCGACACAGCCAACCCTGCAGGCCCCGACGCAAATAACCAACCAAAGATAGATATTTTTAATAGGAAATATAGCAATCAGTAGTATGGACAGTGCGAACACCCGCGAATCAACGCCAGAATCAACAAGGCCGATTCAGAACAACTCTGAAATTTATTATGTGCTTCGTTGCTAGGACGGCTCCAAAGTCACCGTTTACTAACTCCTAAGACAAGAACTGATGGACTTAAGTCCAAATCAGAAGTTAAAAAACTTCTGACTTAAGCGGGAATCGAACCCCGGACCTTCTGCATTGGAAGCAGATACGCTAACCACAAGACCAACGAGCCAACACATCTCTGGTTGGCCATTGTTTGTGTGCAATGGTGTTTTTCTAACAGGGTTTGGCTTGGTCAGTTGGTCTGCTTTAAGTTAAAGTCTCTGTCTGAATAATTTGACTTTCTCTTGCAGCGTTTCCCATGGGGAGAAGGCAACAAGACTCTGTTCCACAACCCTCACCACCAACGCTCTACCTACAGGATATGAAGATGAGCACTAAGTGGTGGCACAACTGATAGTAAGGGCAAGGAAGAGCTCAAACTGTAGGGACATTCTAGTAATACGTGAAATGGGTTTATCTGGTAAGAGTAAGACAATGAGACAACTACAAAATCACTTATTTTATTTCTGTGTTTTCAACGAGAATAAAATTAAAATTGTCTAAATTGTTGTGATTGGATTGAGATGAGAAAGTAAGTAACAAATTTGTACAGCTTGGTTAAGATTAAGTTACACTATTAAATTAACAAATAAAGGTTATATTACTACTATAGCAAGTTTATTTTCTGTTGGGTAGAAGTAAAATAATTTTTTTTTTAAATAGCCTTTGAGAAACCTATCCAATTTATTTAGTTCAATCTAAAAATAGTAAATATTATGCCTACCTAGAACCCATAGGGCTTTATCTCTACATAAGGTTCCGTTATTTTGCCTACAACTCGTTGGCGCATATCGATTCGATAGATCAACCAGTTTAACTCGCTTTACGGCGGTACGATTCAAATTGTTTACAAATACGTATTTGTTAGGTTTGTGCGAACCCACTATTTTTACTTCGAACTCGAACTTTCATTGTTTTGAAAATCCAACTTTGAAAATTTTGAACCCAACCAAACTCGAACCCAACTTAAAGGTATATCAAACCGTCAAATAGGCCCTAGATAAAATAGTGGTGAGTCTGGACCGGCACCTCCACCATCCATTTTTGGTTTTTAAAGTTGTACCTGTAAACTGAGAACCATTTTTTGACATGTCAAATAATATGTGACCGCAGACCACAAAAAAATAGTAAAAAAAAAAAAATTTTTTTTTTCGAATTTTTTTCGAGTTCGAATTTGAATTTTTGCAACCCCTAGTTTTTGAAAAGACTTTTAAAATTCCCCGCCCAAATTTTAATGAGAGTTCTTGATCGTGTTTTTTGAGAAGATTAAGAATACCATAAACAAGGCAGTGGAATTTTTCCCCAAAAAAACCCAAGGGGAATTGGGAAGCTGGCTGAAATTGGTAGAAGTTGTTTAGACATGGATTTTTACAACGCCAGTACTAGTTTTAAGTCCAGATTAGACTAGCTAGCTTTATTTCTCTTTACAAGCACTAAGCTTTTGGGAAAAACTTCCTAAAAGCTTTTGGGTTATAAAATTTGATAATGAAAAACAGCAACAGCAGCAAAAAAAAATTACCAAATTAAAACCTTTTGACTGTAAATTTTCAGTAAATTACTTGGGAGCAAAAAAGACACGACCTTCAAACCTCGAACTAGTAAACCTCCCATTTTTTGGGGTACAATAAAAGAAATATTTCTATGAATATTGTCCCTTTTTTTTCATTCCAATTTAAAGAAAATTTTCCCTTTATTTGTGGTTTTCAATTTCTCAACATGGCCAACGGAACTCGATTTTAACGAAACTTTGGGAAGTTTGAAATCTTTAAAGTCATTTAGGCCTTGTCAAGGCAAATAAGTAGGTCTTCTTAGAATAGTAAAAGGAAGATAGTATGCGATCAAGGTGCCAAGGAAAGGGTAGGGAGATTTGGAAAGAAAAGGAGGGAAAGGCTGATAGGGTAAAAAGTATGTATGAAGTTTGTGAAAACGTGGAAAACACAATTTTGGGTTGTAAAATAGTTTAACTTCAAAAAAACAACAGGGCTATGGAGGGAAGGTGTTGTCACCTCTGTTTAACGTGATGGATGCACCCCAACAAAATAAAGGGAGGCAAAGGAAGATGTAGAGGGTTTTGTGTTTTCCCATGACTTGGTGGCATGGTCCGAGATGAGGGGGTCTCCAAAGATAATAGACTTGGGAATAGAAAATAGAAGAAGCAGGTAAAAATAAGCGTTTTTAAAGAGTTGGTTGTAACTAGCAGGAGAAGGGGGGGGGTCGGGGTTTTCAAGCACAGATAAAAATTGGAGGAGAAACCCTGAAAGTGGGGGTGTTTTTGTTTTCTAGGAAGGAAGTAAGGGAAAGGAAAGATTTTAAAAAGGAGATAACATCAGAAAAAAAAAGACAGTAACTTTTTCCAGTGTGTGAAAAAGGCCCGGTGTGGATAGGGGGAAAAACCATTAGTGTAAGATGACACTTTATAAAATATTTCATACGACCTACATATGCAGCAGAAACCTAGACAAGAGAGATCGAAGGGTTGTAGATACAGGCGGCAGGATGAGTTTAGAAGAGATAGAAAAAGAAACACGGATATTAGAGAAATGCAGGCTAGAAAAAGTTAAGTGACAGAATGGAAGGACAAAGGGTTTAGGGTTGGACATATGAAACGAAGGGGGGAAAAAGAAAATAGGGGCCCCAAAAAAATTTTGAAAAAAAAGATTGAAGAGGAAGAAGAAGACGGGTAGACCAAAAGGGAAAAGAGGAAGGAATAAGCAGGGAGGAGAAGAGGAGAAAATGGGAAGATGTGGAAGGATCGATTGGGGAGGATGGAAAGAAGGGGAAAATTTTGTTCTAAACCCCAAATGCCCCCCGCCCGAAGCAGGAAATGGGAAGGATTTGATTTTTGATGAAAGTCACTCCTCCATTTCTCAACATCATATCATCGTCATCATAGGTTTTGGGAAGGTATTTTTTTTATTTGTACTAGTAGGGATGAATGGGTACTCGGGGTACCCGACTCCTCCCCAACTTTTTGGAGTCGATCCTTTTTAAAGAAGGGGAAAAAAAAAAAAAAAAAAAAAAAAAAATAATTTGTGTTGTTTATGTTTTTTAAAAAAAAATTGCAATTTTGGGGCCCGGTTGGGGGGGGGGGGGGGGGGGGGGGGCTTTCCAATTTCAAACGAAAAATAAAACGGAATGGGGGGAGACTATAAATTATTTTTATTTTTTTTAACTAGAGTAGGGGCCAAAAATAACTTTTGCAAAAAAAAAATTCTTTTTTTTTTAAATTGCGGATTGGGATTTGATCCCCCGGGTTTCCCAAGGCTCCGAGTCGACCCCAATATTATACCGATGTCATCACTATACCTAGATTAGATACAGATACTCTTGTTAAAATGTACTAGACCCGGTACAAGATCCTTTTTAAAAAATGTACCGGGAAAGATACAAGATATTTAAAAAGTACCTGTCAGATACAAGATACTTTTAAAAAAAATTTTTTATTACATGTGTCTGAAAAACAATACTATGAAAATATTTTTATAATTTTTTGAAAATAAAAAACAGCCCAATTGGCTTTTAACATATGACAAAAAAAGGGTTTAGTTTTGGGCCCAAATATGGTACATAGGGAGGGAATTTTGGGGGAAAAATCAAAATAATTTCGTTTTTTTATACCCAAAAGCGGTGAATTGGTGGGAAAATGTTTAATTTTAGTTGAAAACTCCCCCCCTTGATATATTTTTTTAAAAAATTTTTGGGTGTAGGACCTGTTTAAAAGAAAGCAGATTACAGCAAAAAATTAGTTATGAAAATTCGGAGACAGGTATTTGGGGTTTAAAACTTATTTGTATGTTTTAAAAAAAAGGGTTTAATTTTTTGGGTTTTTGTTCTGCCCAAAAGTGGGTGAATTAGTGTTGAAATGATTTTTTAATTTAGGGTTTTTTATATAAATACCTCCCTCTCCCAAAAGGGGTATAAAACACTGTTTTTGGGTCAAAATAAAAAGGGAAAATACCTTAAATTTTCCCAAATTTATTTACTAATTAGTATTTATTTAGTAAAGGGACATTGCCAAATAAAAAAAGATGGGTGGGGAAAAAAGGCTTAAAGAGGGTAGGGACTTGCCCAAACCCTAAACTGGCCAGCCTGTCACATCAGGGGGAAAAGTCAAAATCTATCAAAAATAAAAAAAAAAAATAGGGAATTCCCAAAGGGAAATAGTTTCCCCCTTTAAAAATGATAGTACTTCAACGGGGAAAAATAGATGCCCCAAGGGCACGAGATTTACAAACAAGTTTTTTTGAATTGGGCCCAATATTTGGGCCCAAAAACAATACATAAAAAAGTAGTAAAAAACAAAAATTTTAAGCCTTTTTTTTTTAAAAAATTTATGCTGTGTGAAGAAGATTGCAAATGATGGGAAAAATAGGTTATCCATTCCTATGTTTTTGATTTTCTACGACTACAATTAATTTAAAAAACAGCACCCTTTTCAAAACATCACATGGTCATTTAAAAGATGAAAGACCCCCAGAGAACGGGGTTTCGCGCGGGGGATTTTGTTTAACAGGGGGGGGAAAAGTAGGACCATATTTTTTGCTCCTCCCGTAGCAAGTTTTGGGCCAACCCATGGGTGGGTTTTAGTTTCTTTTAGTAGTCTTTTGTTATTTCAAAATTTTTTGGAACAAGCAGGAGTATCAGCTAGCGGGAAATTTCCGGGGGCCCCCGAGAGAAGTGGAAAAGAGGGTAGATGTATCTATCAACATTTCGCTCGACCCTTCTTTTGAGGGGTTTCCCCGAAAACCACCCAATTTAAATTTTTTCGTTGAATAGAGTTAAACCCTTTTCCTTCCTTTCTTTAAAGAAAAACTTTTGAATTTACTTTTTAAATCCCCTTTTAAAAGTGAAGATTTTAGTTTAAATGTTTCACTAAAGTAAAATCAACACGAAAAGGTTTTTGAATGCTAAAAATTGATTAAAAAATAAAAAAATTTAAAACAGTATAAATAAAAACAACTTTTTCATCAAAAATGCTAAGAATTTTTTGAAAAACATTGTTATTTTCTCAATAAATTTTTTGGGCTTTTTTAAAAACTTTTTCGTGTTGATTTTATTTCGGGGAAAAAACATTAAATTTAAAAATTCTTTAAAATTTAAGAACTTTTAAAAGGTAAAAAACCCCAAACAGTTTATGTAATAAAAAAAGAAAATTAATTTTCTTATTCAAGGGTTTAGAGACCCCAATAAAAGGGGTTTGGGGATAGGTAAGTTTAAAATTTTTGGCACTAGGGCCCGTGTTGGAGGAAGTCTGTCACTCTCGGCCAAATTAGGAGCCCCAATAGCCTCAATGTAAAAAATTGCTTGGGAGCACCCTTAAACCCTTTTTCAAATCTAGGGGTGATGAAAAAATTTTATCCCAGCAAAAATTTTTTTTTTTATAATTCCCAAATTTTTAAATAACGTGGTTCAAATGATTTAAGTTGAGTTTGAAATGCATTTTTTTCCCCTAGTGCCCTACGATCAAAATGACTGAAAATAAAAGTTTAAATTTTTTATTTTTAAAAATATATTATAGAATCATACCCGTAACTCAGTCAGTTTTTGTCTTTTTAAAAATTTTTGCCCAAAAAAAAATGAAATTCAAGATAAAAGGTTTAATTTTTAACAATGTTATTAGTTTTTTTGAAAATTAAAAAAAAAAAAAAAAACAATCAATGCAAAAAAGATAAAATAGAACAATAAGAAAGGAAGAAAAAAGACAGCGGGTCCAAAAAAAACCCCAATTTCCCTGGAACTCCTTAAAAAGATTCCACCCATAGATAAAAAAAAACCCCAAGGGAAACCCTGCAAATAAAGGGAGCCCCCTTCATCCATTTCAAATATATTGTGATGAAAAAAAATTTATTCCCCGCGAAAAAAATTTTTTTATAAAATTTCAAATATTTTAACGTGGTTCAAATGAGCAGCTTTAGTTATGAAAGGTGTTTTTTCCCCAGGTTACGGATCAAAACTGGAAATGAAAATATAAAGATTAAATTTTTTTTTATTTTAAAAAAAATTATAGAAGCATTTCCCTAACTCAGTCAGTTTTTTTCATAGAATTTTGTCCCCAAAAAAAAAATTCAAAAACACCGCCCCCTTAAAATTTTTTAAAAACATTTTTTAGAATTTGCAATAAAACAAAAAAAAAATCAAAAAAAAAAATATAAAATTAGAACAGGAAGAGAATACAGCAGGTAAAAAAACTCTCAGTTTCTAAAAATGGTCTATTTTACGACTTTCACGCGGGCAACCCTTCAACATGAAATTTTAAATAGAAGGGGGGGGGAAAGGGGGGGGGGGAAATTTAGGAAGGAAAAAGCATACAGGGGGTGTTTAGTGTTGTTTTATTTCCCGCATTTACCTCACGTCCCGATTGACCCGTTGCCAAAATATTTAGACGCAAAGCCCAAAATTAAAAAAGGGCATCACAAAGAGTGAATGAGTTTGGGAAAAAGGTTTTGTTTGGGAAGGGAAATTTATTACCCAAACAAATTTTTTGTAATCCTTATCCGTGGAAACCCTACTTATTTAAAAATAAATTATAAAAAACAAACCCTCGGGGGATGTTTAAATTTTGGAATTGATACAATTCAAACAAAAATTTACCAGTTTTTTTTTGTGATAAATAAGCCATATGCAAGCGTAAAAACCCCGGGCAAATTTTTTTACTAAATTTTGACTGAGTAAAAACCAGAGTCGATAAAGAAGTTTCCCCCTTTTGGGGGGGGTCCCCCCAAATTCCCCAAATCAAAAAGGAACAAAAGTCCTGCGCGTTTAGAGCGGGGTCCCAAAGTGGAAAAATAAAAAAAGGGACTGCCGCTAAATAAGGTCAGAGGGTTATCCCATGTGCAGTGAGCTGAAATTTAACAAAAAAACAGACGAAACGTCAAATTTAAAATTTTTTTTCAATCCCCCATAAGCCCCGGGCCCTAGTCTTTTAAAAAAGATTTACTTTGATTTTTTTATTTGGGTATAAGGTTTTCGCAGGCCCCCCAGTGACAATTTTTGTGCGAAATAATTTGAAAATTTTTGCCTTGTTTAAACCTAACGGAAGTAAGTGTAGCCCAAAGGGCCCCAAGGGCCCCAATACAGTTTTCAGACGTTTAAATTTCGCCCTAGGCACTCAAATCGAAAACTTGAACAATACAATTGTCGGCCCAGTCCCCAAGCTTTGGTCTACTCCATCAGAAATATCCTCATTAATAAAAAAAAGGTTTTCTTTATGCCAAAAAAAATTCGGGGCCCAAAATTCGATGATTTAATATTTTGACGTTTTTCCCCCATTTTTCGGGCATCGACGAAAATACTAGTAGAAAAGTGACGGGTTTTATTGGGAAAAAGTTCCCATCAATCGCACACAAAAAGTCGCGCGGAACGTTAGATTCCCAAAGCCAAAAAAAAAACCCACTTTTTATTTAACCCCGGGCTTTGGGATAGGGAGTTTGGGGGAACCCCCCCAAAGGGGGGGGGGAAAATTCTTTATCGACTCTGGGAATACCCATATACTTTACTCCAAAAACAATACACAATAACCCTTCAGACTATTTTTTGTATAAATTTTTGGGCTACTGATAAAAACAAATAAAAAGTCTTGCGGGGGACTTTTTTTTTGGATAGCGTAGCCCAGCGAAACGAAAATTCCATTTTACTACAATGGAGAAAAAAAACCCGGGAAAGTTTTTTTTTTTTTTTTTCGTTTTTTATTATTTTGGGTTTTTTTAACACGGCCCCTAAGCCGATACTCCCATTTCGATTGAAATTTTATGGAGGCCTTTTTCGAAATCTCTGAGCTTTAGAACTGCCACGTTTTGAGCGTAACCCAAAAAAATTTTTTTCCATTAAAATGCCATTTTTTTTAATTTTTTTAAAAAATTTCTCGACTTATAACAACTCATTTTTATTCGATTGTTATGATTTTTTCACAGAACCATAATTTTATGAATTAATATATTCGTGTGAAATTTGAGCGCAATCAAAAAATGTTTTATTATGAAAATCGAAATTTACCGATTTTTTTATTTTTAAAACATTTCTTCGACTTATAACACCTACATGCATTATCCGATTGTAATGATTTTTTCACAGAACCTTAATTTTGTGAATTCATATATTGGGGTGAAATTCGAAAGCAATCAAAATATAATTTCTCGTGAATATCGCAATTTTACGCTTTTTTCGTTTAAAAAAAATTACGCTCATCCAACAACGCGCCTGAAAAAGCGTTTGCGAAGCTTCCTAGTATAATGCAATTTCCATATTACAAATTTATGGAAACATGAACCCTTTGAAAACATGGTCCAGTATCAAAAATCCGACATACTGGTATGATTCACTAAATATAATACACAATACTGTACATGAAATGTTTGTTTGTATCATTTTGTTTTACACACAATTTCGCACAGAGTAAGCAATTCACTGGTATACAATATATTCACTTTTCGTCGAGTATCCATAAGGCATTGTCACTCGACGAACATTCTTGTGTCATTGATCTCGAGCAGCCGGATGTCTTTCTACCAAATCAACTCTACCCCCCACCCCCCCCCCCCTCCCCCGATACCCCAGACCACACCACATGACCATACAACGCTCATCGACTTGTGAACTTGGTTCAAGAAGGTTTGATTCTTTCAAGTTTCAAGTCCTGCATGATTGTTGAATAGCAGGTATAATGTTTACAAATCTGCGAGCTAGCCAGCCACCCTTTCTCGGGGAATGAATGGTCTCTCTCACTCTCTCTCTGTCCGTGCTTCTCGCTCGCGCGCCCAAGAAACATGCAGACTGTTGTGGTAGTTCAGAGACTTTGCTATAGAGGGCACAACTTTCGCACCGAATTTTATCCAATTTTACATTTAAGATTATCGCTTATCTAATAAAGTTACGGCTACGAAATTCGTAATTCTTTCTAATTAGAACCCCGGAATAGATGCCCTTTGAATTTTTTGTTAGTATTTGGTCCCATTAAAAAGTTGTCTTTAAAAATTATTTGCTGATAAGCCAACGAAATTTTAAGAAATCTGAACAAAACGCATTCATTTGACAGAAGTTCTCTGTACGAGAAAAAAAAATCATCGGTATTGATCTATTGGTCTAATAGTTATATACAATTTACTTTACCACTACAAAATCAACAGTCCTCCTTCCTCTTAATCAGTTCCTTCGGGGGGTAAGGATTTGGCCGCCTGTGCTGAAATATCTTTCGACTTTGCTGATGAAGGAGTATAGTGTTGTTTTCTAGGAATATTTTCTAAATGGTTGGGTACTTATGCAGACAATGCAAATCTCTACTTTTGTCTTCCAAATATGCCAATGTTTGCATCTGACATTGTGCTGCACGGGACTGATTAGAGTTAGTTGTCGTATTATGCGAGGGTGCAACTGATGTGTCTATTTTACTTTTACTGGAATGTTGGAAAAAATATCTTGTATCTGAAAATCGCAGATACTTCAAAATAAAATACCTACATACAGGTAAAGGTATTTATTTTAAAAGGTATCTAGGTATGTATAGGTAATTGGATGAGCGTAGCGAGCGAAGATTCCATTTCACTACACTGGAGAAAAAAATCCGGAATGTTTTTTTTTTTTTTTTTTCTTTTTTTTTTTTTTTTTGTATTTTTGTCTGTTTGTTAGCACGATTCCGGCTAAACCGATACTCCGATTGCGATGAAATTTATGGAGGTCTTCGAAATCTCTGAACTTAGAACTGCCACGTTTTTGAGCACAATCGAAAAAAAATTTCTCATGAAAATCGCAATTTTACGATTTTTTTCGATTTTTTAACAATTTCTTCGACTTACAACACCTACATGCTTTGTCCGATTGTAATGATTTTTTCACAGAACCTTTATTTTATGAATTGATATATTCGTGTAAAATTTGAGCGTTATCAAAAAAATATTTTTTACGAAAATCGCAATTTTACGACTTTTTTCAATTTTTAAAATTTCTCCAGCTTATAACACCTACATGCTTTATCCGATTGTAATGATTTTTTTACAGAACCTTAATATTATGAATTAATATATTCGTGTAAAATTTGTGCGCAATCGAATAATTATTTCTTATGAAAATTTCAATATTACGATTTTTTCCTTTTTTAAAATTACGAATCATTAAAAAAAATTAAAATTTAAGTTAATTTTTTATTAAATTTAATTTAATTTTTTATTAAATTTAATTTAATTTTAAAAATATCTTCAACTTAGTAATGATTTTTTCACAGAACAACAGTAAATCCGCATAACACATGGCAGCTCAATGCACCAATTACGCTCATCCAACAACGCGGCGGGACTTAAGCGTTTTCCTAGTAATACATACACAAAATGTATCTAGATACAAACACCTAGATACTTCCCAACACTGACACTCATGTCATTTTCTTCATATTTTGCTCACTTTACAATGAGACAACTGCTCTTTCATAATATGCAAAGTAGAGATGTTCAACGATATTGATTATTCGATACGATATCGATATTGCGGAAAAATTGAGCCTGTTTTCGATATCGATACCCCGCCGTTATATCGCGATATCGTAGCTTTATCATTCACGATGTTAAGTGTCCCGCCGTGGTCTGCACTACCCATTTCTGCAGTTCAACGGAACGCTCCTCCCACTTCTCCACTACGATCGCCCGCCAGCGCCGCCAATACGCGCGCACCTCCCTCCAACCTCTCGATTCACATAGTGTGCTGCATGGGACTTCAGTAAAGTTGCTCCCGTCCTAGTGACATATCTTGGCATGGCATGTGTGAATGGCTCCAAAGTTGCAATGTTGCCAAGCGTATGCTAAGGTTGGCAATAGACTTTCATGGTATATTACGTCTTACACTTCATAAATTGTAAGTGAAACAAACAAACCATACAAAAGTGTTAACTGTTAATACTAGGTATATAAAAATAAATATACCGTCATTAAAAGAGAATTGTTGCACACTAAGCAGATACAAAATTGTGGCTACACTGAATTTTAGCAACCATGACTGTGGGTGGCTGTTATCAGGGTGGGTGTTTCAGTTGACGCACTAGCAGTCCTTACGACGCAAATAAATAACTGTTTGGGGAAAATAACAATATAATATATATGTTTTGTCTTAAGCAATATATATATTATATTTTATCGAAAGTATTTTCAGCGTTCATTTAAAAGACACACTAATATTTAAAAATCATCACATAATTTTAATTTTTAAACCCCTTCCCACTCTGTTATCTGTGCCCTTCCCTTTGAAAGGATACCATAGCAAGGAGGCAAGAGGAGAGAGCTGGGAAGTTGTAGAAGAGATACGATTATGGGATGATAGAAAGAAGTGGAAAAATTTAATTGCTAAACCCAAGCTGACCGGCTGACCCTGCCAGAAGCAGGAAACTGCGATGTATAATGATGATGAACCCTTTCACTGTTGGTGGAAAATGATGAAATACCCCGTGTTACACAAAAATGGAGTGTTAAGACAGAAGTTAAATTCACAAATATGTATAATTTTTTAAACATACCGGTAGGTATATTTTTCTGCTGACATCTTTAAAAACTGATCAAAGTAGTATGAAGATTATTTTTCAAAATCTTTAGAAGGTAAAATGGCGGCCATATTATTTTTTTTTTGTTTTCTTAGTAATGACTAGTGCACTAGAAAATTGAAAGTTTGAGCATAACTTCTGAATTTTGACCCTGATCAAAAATTTTCATGAGGTAATATGTTGTTTTGAATATTATTACCAAGACAATGCAATGATTTCACACAAAATAAATTCTATTTTTCTTATTTTATGATTCAAATTTACCCAAATTTTGATAATTTGCATACCCTACCACAAAAGTACAAAAGTCTAGAGATTTTCCTACAGACAATATTTTTCTATATAATACGGTAATGTTTTGATTCTCATTTTTTTTTTCAAAGTTCTAGTCCATGGTATTCAAATTATTCAT
>JAMZAV010008231.1:0-25288 GCA_024449915.1 Sweltsa coloradensis | reverse complement strand
CCAATAGTAGATGCGAGTAATGAAAGTTGAAGTATTGAAAATAATTTGCTATACTTAGTATTAGTATTTATATTTAAGATTAGAAATAATATGATGCCTAACTATCTTGTTGAAAAGATTACAGACATAAGAGGAGTGCATAATATTAATACAAGAGGAGCGGTGGAAGGTAACTCTTTCAGAAATACATGTAGTAGTAAACAATGGCAAAATTCAATATTTATATCTGGGCTCAAGGAATTTGACAAGTTGCCACGTGTAATAAAGGAAATAAAAAGTCTGGGTATGTTCAAATCCAAATGTACAAACTGGATAAACAGCAAAGAACTTGAATAAGATAAAACACTTTAATCATAGGTAATAATAGTTTTTAGTTGTAGAAGAAATACTGTGTGAAATTATAACTTAATGTGAACAATTTTGAAAATGCTCAATACTAATGTAAATGGAATGTAATGAATGGCTAAATGAGCCAACAAATAAAACATACATACATACATCAATTATATCTTATATGCTGATGACTTGGTCTTTTATTTAGAAGGTGTGGATGTCGAAGAGATCGTAAGACGTCTTCAAGAAGTTCTAAAGAGGATGGATGATTGGTTTAAAACTCAGGAACTTGATATTAATTATAGCAAAACAAATTTTATGATTTTTCATAAGGCTAATGATAGAAGCATGAATGATATTCATTTGACGTTAAATTGTAATGGTAAGTTAATTTCTAGAGTGTATGAATTTAAATATCTTGGAGTTTTCTTAGATTGTAATTTAAATTTTAAGAAACATTATGAATATGTGTGTAATAAAGTATCATCAGCAATTGGAATTATAAGTAGAATGAAGAGGTTTGTAACCGAGGAGAGAATGTTGAGGTTACTTGTAGATTCTTATATTCACTCTGTTATTGATTATTGCTTAGTGGTTTGGGCAGTAAGACCTTCTACTGAGTATGTTGTACTCCAGAAGAGAATTGACCATCTGTTTGATTCATTTCCCTTGAACCAAGATTTGCAGTCTGATTGTTTCACGATTGAGGAGAGGATGAAGTATAGCGTGCTGGTAAATACATACAAAGTATTGAAAGGTATGTTTTTAGGTATTCTACCCAATATTTTTAAAATTGTTGATCGTGATAGAAATTCTACTTTAATAAACTCATTGGAAGTTCCTAGATTAAATTCTGAAGCATTTAGAAAGTCATTTATGTACAGAGGCGTATCTTATTGGAATTCAATTTCTTTGATATTAGAAGCCAGTTTACTGATCTAGGAATTGTACAATTTAAAAGTAAAATTGAAGCAATGATAATGAATCAAAGAGCAAAAAATTGATTTTTACTATTTATTTGTAAGTTATTGTCTGTGTGTTTGTGTAATGTTAATTTACCTTCATAAGCTCTTATAATTGATTTTGCTTTTCTCTTTGTTTGTTCATTATTGCTTTGATTATGATATAAACAATGTATTTTCAACTATATTTTTCTGCCTAGATTGTCTGGTTGCCGCCCACTGATGGAGCTTGCAACTTGATTTAGGTGTCCTGTATCATTGCTGTGATCAGTTTGACATGAAATTTTTTAAATAATTATATATCTGATATAATTATATATATGAGTCAAGATTTGAACACAAAAATGAAGATTGAACCCAAGAATAAAGATTTCGCGTTCGGTGGTTTCTTCCGCGAAAGTTTGATTATACTCCCTGATTTGCTGTTCCTGATTTTTGGCAAACCTCATATTCGTTTGAGTGGGATCGTCTAATAAATCAGTTTTTTTCTTTTCGTTTTTAATTTTTAATTTTTTTCTTTTCTTTTTTTTCTTTTCTTTTCTTTTCTGTTCTTTTCTTTTCTTTTCTTTTCATTCTCCACCCTTTTTTATATTTGATTCATTCATTAAATGCATATAATATCATTCAATTTGTTACCAAAATTCTTGTGTTAAATGCATTGTTGTTGTTTCTGCATCTATGTAATTAGATTTATTTAGTTGTCCTCCTTTGTAAATCAGTTTTTATAACTGAATAGGATAGACGTTAAATAAATAAATAAATAAATAAAATAAAAAAGTACGCCCTTGGCATTCAAATCGAAATCTTGAACAATACATATTGTCGGCCTAGGTCCTAAGCTTAGGTCTACTCCATCAGAAATATCCTCATCAATAAAGATAGTTTGCTTTACTCCAAAACATTCGCCAACATTCGATCGTATTTCATATTTTGACGTTTCCGCCATTTGTCGTCATCGACTGTTAACTACCTACTAGTAGAAAAGTGACGTAGTTTTATTGAAGTAGTTCCATCAATCGTCACACAGATGTCGCGCGGAACGTTAGATTCCAAACGCCAAAAACCGACTTTTTATTTAACCCAGGGCGGTATAGGGAGTTGGAGGACCTCCCCAAGGTCCTCTAGATCTCCGCCACCTGGCGGAGGCTCGTCTAACTCGCTCGTGTGGCCACGTAGACGATCCTCCGCTAGGCGGAGATCGAGAGGACCTTGGACCTCCCCAACGGGGAAACTTCTTTATCACTCTGGTTATAAGGGGATAGGAAATACACGTTAAATTGTTTACGTTTTAATTGTAAAACAAAACAAAATTCTTACGACGGACCAATCGGACGTTTTGTTATTTATACGACGACCAATGAAAAGGAGTAACTTCATTATGACAGGCCACTGAATAGTACAACTTTATTTTCAAAACAAAGCTCTGCCTTATTAAGGTCGCCTTAAAAACACAGAATAACAAAAATTAATTAATTTACATTTATACAAAGTACGTTTAACAATAAGTAAAATTAGTTACAGATTATGAAAAAATGAAATGAAGTGAAAAATGAAGTGAGAAGTATGATTTGTGAAGTATAAAAATAACAAATACCGGTACTGATTTATACTTGTTACTTCTTGCTTTGGCCATATAGATGATTTCTAAAAATCAAAATCGATCCCTTTAAAGCAAGGAGCACCAAGTCATAAATAAAACTCGCATTTAGCCTAAAACGTTTGCAAAATTTAACAAAAAAATCCGGTATCGTTCCTCTTGCTCCTATTAAGAGCCCGATCACCTCGATTTCCTTTAAATCATATTTGGTGAGAAAATATACTACCAAAAAATTACTAACCATCCAATCAGGATATCGGATTTCTTGTTACCGTACCATAACAACCAATAACAATAATAATTTCTTAATGAAGTTCTGTTATCAGTGCTCCCAGCATTGATTTCCCGGCAATTTGGAAGGAGTTTGTCCCCAAGCCATAGAACTATTGTGGGCATGATTGTGGTTTTATTTTTATTTTTGTATTTGAATATTTATTTTTATTGAGATCAAGATGGCAGTGTTTGTTAGATGTGTCGACCTTGGCTGGGAGACAGAGTTTTATGTTTTGTTTTGTTTGTTGCCTTTTGAAGGGTACTGAAAGTACCCAAAATATTGCTTTACTTTAATAATTAATATATTCATTTATTGGATGAGCGGAGCGAGCGAAGCGAAGATTCCATTTCACTACACTGGAGAAAAAAATCTGGAATGTTTTTTTTTTCTGTATTTTTGTCTGTCTGTTAACACGATTCCGGCTAAACCGATACTCCGATTGCGATGAAATTTTATGGAGGCCTTCGAAATCTCTGAACTAAGAACTGCCACGTTTTTGAGCGCAATCGAAAAATTATTTCTCATGAAAATCGCAATTTTACGATTTTTTTCGATTTTTTAAAAAAATTTCTTCGACTTATAACACCTACATGCTTTATCCGATTATAATGATTTTTTCACAGAACCTTAATTTTAAGAATTAATATATTCGTGTAAAATTTGTGCGTAATCGAACAATTATTTCTTATGAAAATTTCAATATTACGATTTTTTCCTTTTTTAAAATTACGATTAATTAAAAAAAATAAGTTAATTTTTTATTTAATTTGATTTAATTTTAAAAAAAATTCAACAAAGTTCTGATTTTTTCACAGAACAACAGAAAATCCGCAAAACACATGGCAGCTCAATTCACCAATTACGCTCATCCAACAACGCGGCGGGACCCTATACATCGTTGGTCTTTACACGTGGAGAGTAACAAAAACTGTTGCCTAGCAGTGTTGAGAGAATGAATGTTAATAATATGCTCGAACCTATCATTATTAGTAATACAATCGAAATTAGCACGCAAATTTGTGATTTTTTCCCGATTCGTGACAATATAAGCACTCTGTGTCGGTATCCATTGATGTTGATGTACATTCATAACAACTACACCATTTAAGATCACCTTTCCTGCCACTAAACTGTTTTATCCAGGCTTCTTTTTCTTAATTTTTCTTGAGATTTTCCCTCCGTTCACTTTCTGTGTATGAAGGCTCGAAAATGAAGGGAGCTAATCCTAACATCCTGTACATAGAACAAACACTTTTCAACTGACCCATCCCGTGTCCGATGGTATTGAATTGGCGGGCAGTGATCGGCCGCATTCACTCGAGTCGATCGGTAGTGAAGCTCTGTACCCATCCAGCTACGTCACGGGTGGTGACGTCACGCACTATACAATTTCCACAATATTGGTCGTACTCGTACCATGTTTAAATATTGACCGATTTCTTTCATTTTTTTTTCTAAATTCCTAAAATAAATTTAGGTTTAACATAAGTAAGCAACAAGTCAATGTGAGAGTATGGCTTTAAGGTTCTGTAAAAATATCGTTACAATCGGATAAAGCATGTAGGTGTTATAAATCGAAGAAATGTAAAAAAAGAAGAAAAAAAGTAAAATAGCAATTTTCATGAAAAATTATTTTTCAATTGCGCTCAAATTTCACACCAATATATTAATTCATAAAATTAAGGTTCTGTGAAAAAATCATTACAATCAGATAAAGCATGACGTAGGTATTATAAGTCGAAGAAATGTTTTAAAAATTAAAATAAATCGTAAAATTGCAATTTTCAGAAGAAATAATTTTTCGATTGCGCTCAAATTTCACACCAATATATTAATTCATAAAATTTAGGTTCTGTGAATAATTAACACAAACAAGTAAAACACGTAGGTGTTATAAGTCGAAGAAAGTTTTTGAAAATTAATTAATATCAAACCCTATTTCCAACTAAGTCGGGTAGGGGGTGGGAGGGTCCCACCACATTCTTGGCTCCACGGGGTTATCGAAGCCGGCTAGCCATGCCTGACGCTTCTCCCACATCGTCTTTTTCTTCCTCTGCGTCATCAACTTCACTTTCTTCCTCTCCTCTGTCTTCTTCCTCAGGGACCTCCACCAGTTTGTTCCATGTTTTTCGTTCTTCCCAACATTTTTCTTGGTTAATCCTTTCCCAAGCTGCATTTCTCTTTTTCAAATCCATTGCTATAACTTCTTCCCATCTCAGTCTGGGCCTCCCTCTTTTTCTCTGTTTGTTTCCTGCATCTTCTTCATACTGTATCTTAGGGATCCTGTCCTTCTGCATCCTCTTCATATGTCCAAACCACCTCAGCCTTTCTTTCCCTAGCTTAAAGTTTAAACTCTCTACTCCTAGCTCTTTCCTTATCTTCGTGCTCCTCATCTTATCAATCTTCGTAACTCCCATTACACTCCTTAAAAATTTCATTTCTGCAGCTTGAATTTGTCTTTCTTCTTTACCCCCAACTGGCCATGTCACTGCACCATATGTGAATACCGGTACAAAATATGCTTTGTATATTAAAAGTTTGCATCTCCTTGGCACTTCTTTTTTCCAAAGCAGTTTCCTCACTAACTGGAAGAAACTCTCAGCGATACCAGTACGCCTTGCAATCTCCGCGTCTATTTTTCCATCGTCGGAGATTATGCTGCCCAGGTATTTAAACATATGTGTCTCTACTAGTTCTTCCCCTCGAAGTACAATCTTTTTCCTATTCCCAGATTTCTTACTTTTCCCCATAACCATCACTTCACTCTTGTCAATGCTTATCTCTAGTCCAAATTCTTCTGTACGTTCATTCCATTTCTCCACTTTCTTCTGTACCTCTTCCCATGACTTCCCCCATATGAGTATATCGTCAGCATATATTAAGGTTCTAGACGACTCTGGCCCACCCCTCTCCACTTTCCTCAATATCTCGTCGAGTACTATATTGAAGAACATCGGTGACAGTACACTCCCTTGTCTAAGACCTGTCTTGACTTCAAACCAATCCGTTCTGCCATCCTTAGTTTCCACGCAACTCACATTCTTCACATACATACTCTGTACTCTTTCCACCAATCTAAATAAAATTAAAAAATCGTAAAATTGTGATTTTCATGAGAACTATTTTTTTGTGCGTTTTTTGCACTAAAAGAAGTGGCAGTTCTAAGTTCAGAGATTTCGAAGGCCTCCAGAAAATGTCATCGCAATAATTTGGAGTATCGGTTTACCCGGAATCATGATAACACACACAAAAAAATACAAAAAAAACATTCCTTTTTTTTCTCCAGTGTAGTGAAATGGAATCTTCACTTTGCTCATCCAACAACGTAACAATTTTATTGCATACATAGATGGTTTTAAATTTTAATGTTACCCACTACAATATTTTTCTACAATTTAACCGACGAAAACATTAGGACTGCCCATAGGGTTGCCAAAATTTAAACTCAAGGTAAAGAGTGACAAATCTTTGACAAATCCACCAGATTTAAAAAACATTCTACTCATTATGATTTTCTTGATCCCAATTTTTCAACTATAAAAAATGGAAATAAATATTGTTATCGTAAATATGGTAAGTCGTTTTTATAGTGCAAAAACCAGAAAACCACCAAAATGCATTGGGACAGAAAAAATTTATACAAAGCGGTACTTGAACATCGGGATGTATGGTAACTCTTGCTGCCCAACGTTAAAAAAATCATATCGATATAAAAATTTTGAAGTTGGTAATCGATATCGCTTACATCACAATTATTTCTGTGCCTCATTACGTTCTGCGGGCCTGGCAAAGTGCCATAATATGCCGTGTGTTTCAAGTGTTAATATTTGCTATGCTAATTGTTAATAGTTCACTGCGTCAGAAAATAAATCAAGGGGTCTGGAAGATACCTACCATTATCGACCTCGTTCGTGAAAATTCAGTTCATTCTGGCATCACTCGGTGCGTTTTATTCACAGAACTATCACTCGCTGACATCATCTAACGGACATGTGGGAAAACATGGCGGCCCCATTTACGTATCATTTGGCCTATTGGGACTTTAAAACACTGGGCCTAGGGCATAGTTAATAGTAACACAAGGTGTACAATATATATGAATGGATTCACCACACTGCATAACATTAGCACAGGCTTATTTCTTGTCTAGAAATCATTTAGGGACAGTTATTCTACTGACATAAATAAGGCAAGCCTTGCCTTGTCTACCTTTGTGTGTTTAGTCCTAGCTTGGTGCGACTTTTAAAGGTGCCTTTCAGAACAAAACTGAGATTTGCAGAGTGAGCGTCAATGGTGTTGGTAAAAGAATAACCTTGATTTATTTCCAACGTCTAGTGTGCACTCAAACCAAACTGTACGAACTTCAGGCCTAGTTACTGAAATGGTGTTTTCCCCCCAAAGTACGGCAAATTCCGTGCATATGCTTTCCATGTTTCCGTTTTACGAAGTTATATTTATCAGAATATATAATTTTATCACATTTCATGATAGACATATATAATATTACAGTAAATCATGATGAAAATACATTTTTCGTAAGTACATAGGTAGTCATAAGATTCCACAGGCCTAGTAGGACCAGCCCGCTCGAGCTCCAGACCAGCGATGCGGGAAACCACACGGCAGCTGTTTTAGACGAGATATCATTATTCTCTGGGGACATGTGCGGTTTATCGGTTCTTAAACATACAATTATACTTATGAAATGTTACATAATACTTCACACGTGTGCCACAAGTACTCGTTATTCGAGCAAGATTTTATAATTTATGGTCAACATATCATATCAAAGTTGAAATCTTCAATAATTTTTATCAAAAATAAATTTGCAATATCGCAATAAGGTTTCAACTTTCATATCGATATCGTTGGATTGTCTCTGAAGTTAAACTTCCATGCCTTTTTACATCAACATTTTCTTATCTAAGTTAGGCTGTACACGACAAGTCTAGTGCCATAGAAAAATATACCTACTTGCATCGGCCATATAGGGAACCACAAGTCTAACGCGGGAAGCGAGTTCAGTGCATTGGAAGAGAATGTCCCCATAAGAATAGCATTGGGCTAATTTTAAAACGCTTGTATCTTTTGAACGAGATGTAATGGAACGGCTTCTCCGTATTTCCATTAGACCTTCCTTAACCACAAAATATTTTTCGGATAGCTCATTTGCATGTCAAAAATGCAAATATCACTATAATTTATTCAATAACTGATTTGCCTATCAAAATGCAAATCAGCCACAGTTAATATAACAAATAGTAATGTAATTAGGAGGTAATCAACGCATCGCAATCAAGTAAAGGTGGTAAATGGGAACGTGAAATCACACAGAAACTGGAGAATCGAAAAACGGAGAGATCAAAATATTAAACCGGGACTGCAGTGGAGGCTAGATGAATTGTCTGAGCCTGGGGAAGGAGGCTAGTTCGAGGCTAGAGTGTCGCGAAAACAGCCCTCGAGCTATCAGAATGAATGGCAATGACTGGCAGGGCGACACGAGACGGTGTACCAATGTGCAGTGATGCACACTGAGCCGCCATGAAGTCGGAATTAATCCGCTCGACTGCTTTAGCGAACACGGTTATAATTGCCTTCGAGGAACAGTCCAAGGGTAGAGATGCAGCCAAGGCTTACATACATCCCGATCGTTGTTAGCGTGAAGGCCACAACGGAAACCACAAGGGTATATGGCGGAGAGCGAAGCCAGCTAGGGCGAGTTTTAGCGCGAGCCGGGTATAGGCGAAAGACAGTTTTTCGGGGAATTCCCATGATTCCACGGGGTTAGCTCAGCTGACCGACGAGGAGCTAGGTGCTCAGGAGGAAGACGGACGGCAGTTGTTTTGGGGCAGTTACTCGGGGTGGTAGGGAGGCTCGTGACGTGGTCCGGCCTCGGTGTGAAGTGAAGTTACTCGGCGGAGGGCAACGTGCCTGCCCAACTTCACGATGAAGTTACGACGGTAATACTTAGGACGGCCTAGGTCTCGGGGGTCGAGAAATTGAAAGTGATTTGATAGTGAGCGAAGCGGAGCGGTAGAAAGTACAGCGAATTGGAATATTATTTGAAATTGAGAGTGATTTGATAGCGAGCGAAGTAGAGCGAACAGTGAGTTGGAATGTTATTTGAAATCGAAAGTGAGTGATAGCGAGCGAAGCAGAGCGAACAGTGAGTTGGAATATTATTTGAAATTGAAAGTGATTGATAAGGAGCAAAGTGAAAGGAATCGACGCGATTTAAACTGTAATTTAAAATTGATCCGTGGTACACGGTACGAACTGAAGGAGAACACCAACCAGGACAATAAGTGAATCTGATCAAACGACCGATGCAAGCAGTGACGACGCGGGAATCGAATGTATCGATCGACGGCCGTGAAGTGATCGTCTTCACCAGATGAAACTGACGGCATCCTCAGGAGGACTCAGAATATCGCAAACTTGGATTACTTCGTACCCAGTGTGTGTTTATTTAAATCGACAACCCTGATTTAAATACTGTCCCCATCGGACAATCACCGACGATCATCGCAGTAAAAGGAGACAGATGAGTACAAACACCACAGTCTTAACAATAGCAATTTAGTAGATTCAAGGTCCATCAGACCACTGTCAACTTGGGCTCAGCCACCTCATTTATAATAGAAGGATCCGACTAGGTAGGGCTTATATAATTTGTATCACCATTTATCAACCGTAACAATATACCAGGAATTGTAACCACTACACGTTTCACAACCTCTGTAGATTGTGCATGACCTAATGTCCTGTCACTAGGCCAATAGTGTTTTGGGAGGGTCTGTACCAGCTGCAGCGGAACGAGACACGGCACCAGACATCCAGTCGGGGCTCCGGAACCAGACAAATTGTCTGGGACTCTCAGTTGTCATAATAGAATTTGTATTGCAGGATTAGGGAATCCAGCCACCGGATTAACCTGAGCTAATTGGTTCATCCAATTAGTGAATTAGAATTAGCATTATTGTAAGTCAATATGGCGCCCAACAATTAAGGAAATCAAGGTGTGATTAGGAGGAGGACCAATTAAGGTCTGAACGTCACAATAGTCTGTTTGACTAGATAGAAGGCCTAAAAAAAAGTCGCCAATGTGACAGAGAAGTATTTAAGAAATATCATTGACAGTACGTTAATCACCATTCTTTTTTCTAAACACATTTGATGCATTTAATTTATAAAAGTCGCAACAGAATCTGAATAAACGTTGTTGAAACACATTTATGTTTCGGGTTTTGGAGCGATTCAATGGAAAGAGACGCACGGTAGAAAAGAGAGAGAACCAACGCATGCGCACGGCCGACTAGCGAGGAGCAGCTTTGCACGTACAGCATCCAAGTGCACGGCGTGCTCGGCTGTCCGACATGTTCGTTTCTTCGATTCAACAGCCAATCACGGAGGATCGGCGCGCGACGCAGATGAAAAATGCAAACATCATCTTGTTCAACTCGAACTCATTTAAATTCTAAACATGGTATTAATATTCTACTATATGTGATAGTTGCAGAAAAGAATGGTTAATGACGTTATGTGAATGATATTTCTTAAATACTTCTCGTTCAAAAGATACAAGCGTTTTAAAATTAGCCCAATGCTATTCTTATGGGGACATTCTCTTCCAATGCACTGAACTCGCTTCCCGCGTTAGACTTGGGGTTCCCTATTGCAACACAAATGATACTACGGCGGCTTCACTCACCAGATTTCAGATCACCAGACAATTTGCTTTTAAATGTGAATAGATTAATAGTTATGAAGTGTGATCTTGTTTACATGATTCAAGGATGGCATGAAAGACATGCTAATGTGGTTTAATGCTAGGTTCCCTCGGTCAAACATAGTGATGGGAAATTTCACGAAAAATATGGACTTGAAATATTAAAAAAAACATGAAATATTTCTAGGTTCGAATCCTTGACTACCAGTTGGGTCAAACTTTTACGACAATTGCAATAAATCTATAACTATTAGGTCTACTGTCTACTAGAAGTATTGTATGCTGTACCACCAGGAATGACTTAGGGTTTTGTTTTTATCATATAAGGTCTATATTATAATGTGGCTTTAGCCTACACCACTATTTCATCATCGCGCGTCTCTAGGTGGAGGCCATTCAAGGCTACAAGCCAGAAAAGTGAGGTTATGTTTATAAACACTACCACCTTCTGAATAATTATCTTCTACCTCTTCTTCAGTTATGGCCTAGGTTGCCTAGACCATGTGCCCAATTGAAACTAAATAATTATTAATTATTATTACCTAGCTATTTTTGTATCAGAGATTGTTTTTAATAGGTCTAGCCTCTATAGAGTAATAAAAGGAAAAACCAGTATAAACACAAAATTACAAAATATGTCATGTTTTCTACTAATAAAATTATCAATTACAAATCCTTCAATAAATTTGAAATATCACCGGTAGTCAAACATCAACCTTTAATGTTCGTCGTTAGCCAATAGGTCCTCAATTTTACGGTCGGCAAGAATGGGAACGTACATTTTGAGTGTTGACGTCCAAGTGGTCCAAGCTTTTCAGCCCGGGGGACATAATATGCCGGCGATGGATGTTGGCATCTTTGAATGCAATTTGTACACACAATGGCTGGTCTTCAAAGCATAGCTTGTGGTCAACGGTAATTGCAAATGGAATCATATACTAGCTCCAACGAAAGAATGCAAATGCTTTGTACTTTGTAGTGGTCTTTTATGAATGCGTGGTAAAAGGATGTCGCCTTTATATGAAAGAATCTTTTACCAACACAAGCAAAAATTATCTGTTCTAGATCAATGCTGAGCTAGCGTGAATAGTGATGTAAATTTTGAGAAATTTCTGCATGCAGGAGAAAACTGAGAAATCATGAGAATTTTTGGAAAACTAGCATGTTTTATTTTGTAAGAAGAATGCACAGGTAGGACTTAGTTGAAGGCCTACTGAACAAGGTCATAAGTGACATGAGTCATGCAAATGTTCTGATTCATCAAGGACTTCAAAGTGTACATAGAAACAATTAGCAAACTTTCATCTGTGGGGTAGCTACGCTACATGGCAAATCAGTCTCCACCACAGTGCCCGATTTGTTAGTTTCAAGGGTCCGTCTTCGGCTGCATCTTTCTCCCTTAGAAGCTTGACGTTTGAGGTTATGCACAAAAAATGTAATCTTCCCAGCATTGGCGGCAGATAGTCGGTTACTTTTAGCACTGTCTATGAAGGAGTACATGCTAAAACCTCTCTTTTTTGCCACACAATTGGAACCAGATTTAAAATTCAATTTAATGTAGGGTTGCCAACTCTGATCACGGGAAAAACCAACCTTTCATGTAAATTCGTGGGAAAGGGACCAAGCACGGGGGGTTTGGGGGGCAGAGCCCCAACTATAGCACGGCAAAGGGGAAAATTTTGAAATTCAGTTTTTTAGATTGCATTTGGTGCTTTTTTTTAGAATAAAGTGGGCGGATGAGTACCCAAAACAATGAGTTTTTGTGCAGGGTCAAAAACTGGAAAACCACCAAAAAAAAAAAAAGCACTGAGGAAAAAGCCCTAGATAAAAAATTTACATCCGTTTTTTATGCCGAGTTTTTCTTTAATTCGAGTAGGCAAGGGCATATTTTTTTTCAAAGTAATCCACCCTAAGGATAAAAAATAAAATAAACCACAAAAAATTTTTTTTGTTTTAAATTTTCAATTTGTCATCATCACGATTTCAAAGCAGAAATAAATATTACGTAAACGCATTAACGTTTTAAAGGGAAATTTATGATCAATTAAAAGTTTATTTTAATGTGAAGAGTGATTTTGATTTGGCTTGTGGAGAGTCTTTTTGGCTTTTTTTTTTTGCGGAGAGACAATTTCATTTTGGTTTCGTGACAAACTTCCCGTATAACGGCATGACATGGATCCCAGTGCAGTGTGGCAGTTTTGGCCCACCCTCCCCTTTTTCCGTTGGTGGGGGGGTTTTGGGGGTTGGAAAGGGGGAAGTGGAGAAGGGGGGCAAGTTTACAATTAAGTGGGATTTGGGAGTGGGGAAACGATGATTAGGAGGGTTTTTTAAAATTTTTATTTTAGTTTTTTGTGTATTTAGAAATTTTTTTTAGTATAATGGGTTTTTTAGAAAAAAAAAAACGGAAAACACTATTGCCGGCGAAGGGACTGACCGCAACCGGCCAAGGGGGGAAAAAAAAGGCCCGGTTGGCACCCTAATTTAAGGGGGTTGAAAAATAAAATTGTATGAGACTATCCTTATTCTATGTTTCCCATGCTATTTTATTAGGGGGGCCTATTCATATTATATTAATAGCTTTAAAAATTTCCCCTGTTCTCCGACCTTGGAGAATTTCTCAGAAAAAATTTCGTTCTGAAAACTTCTCGGAAAAAAATTTCTTGGCTCCAAGCGTGAATAGAGTTGACAAAATTTTTGTTGGGGAAAACTTTTTAAAACAAAACCGATTCTTTTTTTGGGGGCCCACTATAAGCCCAATTTAGTTACCATATGCGGATGCATTTACCAAAAAAGGGAAACAACAAAAGGGATAGAAAGGCCAATGCTTTTTAGTGAAAGAAAGCGGGCAAAATAAAAAATCCTTTGTTTTTTTTTTTGTTATCATTGACAAAAAAATTTGAACAAAACAAGCCCCACCTTTCCACAAGTAGTTTGATGTTGGAATTATTTTTAAACAGTCCTGAAACAACAAAAACCCAAATTGATAAAAAAGTGGCACTCCCAAAACTGAGGCTAGGAGAGGGATGACACGGTTATCGGGTACCGGACTCCTACGGAGTCGACCCATTTTTAAGGAGACCCCCAATTTTTTTTTTTTTTTTTTTTAATTTTTTAATGATAAATTTAATGAGATTGCACTTGTTTCGTTTTGTCGTTTTCTTATTCAAAACGTAAACATAAAAAAATAGCGAGAGTCTTGGCCGGGGCCAAGAGACAAGAAGCAGGGTGGAGTTGTTATTGGGGGTTTTGGGCCCCAAAACTTAAAGTTAACAGTGCCATGAGGGTTGGGGGGGGGGGGGGGGGGGGGAAAAGGACCCCCGGCCCGGGACCCTTGTGAACTAGAGTAGTGGGTAAAAATAACTTTTCAAAAAAAATTATTTTTTTATTTTTTTTATTTCGGATCGGGGAGTCGACTCTACCCGGTTCCAAAGGCTCCGGAGTCGACTCCAATATTTTTAACCGATGTCATCATATAGGAGGGTTTTAAATACAGCAAATTTAAACATTTTTTTTTTAAAAAATTTTTTGGGTTAAAGACGGTCAACGTTAGGTCAAAGCACCACTTAACCGGGGGGAGGAGGAGCCCATGTGGTTTTGAACCCGTTAGGGGGGGAAGGGGGGGGAAAGGGGGTTTTCCCCCGTCGCGGTCGTCACAGTCTTTGTACGTTGGGTGTCATTTTTGTCGTCGTCGAGGGGAAGGGGGGCAAGGTCTGACGACGATTTCCAGAGCTCGCCTCTAGATTCGGGGAGTAATATACTACACTTCTTTCTAGCTGATGTTTGCGAGGTCGACTTTTTCTCTTGAATCGCCTTTTACGATTAGCAGAGCCATGCTCTGGGCCAATTCTACCCCGGGCCCAGACGGGGGCAAAAATTTTATTATGTTATGAGTTATATAATAATAATAATAATAATAATAATAATAATAATAAATATTGTTATTAATAATTGTCCTTAAAGCGGGCTTATTAAAAACCTTAAATTAATAATAATGATTATGAATGTATTTATATTAATATTAATATTAATAATAATAATAATAATAATAATGAATGTAAGGTTTTTAAGCATAAGCCCGCTTTAAGGACATAGTTATCGATTCATAGCAGTTATCGTAAAAGTTTGCCCCGACTGGGGATCGAACCCAGAACCTCCGGCTTAACGTGCCATAGCTAGAGGCATCGGATTTTTGCGTTCAACGAAAGCACGAAAAAAATCAAAAACTTTTTTTTCATATTTGTGGACAAAATCACCAAAAAGAAACCTAATGGCAGTGAAATTAAACCATTATTATTTCTTGTAGGTTTAAATCGAAATGGATTTTGCTCATTTTGTTAGCAGTTCTAAGTTTCCTGGTCACGGATGTCTATTTAAAATTTCAGCTCAATCTATTTGGCCGTTCGGCCGTATGGGACCGGACAGACAGACATTAACAAACAGACAATTATTAAAATGAAATTATTGGACATACACTGTTCTTGTAAGAAATACTTTTTTTAATGGTGATATTACGACACTAGTCGAATGTCTTCTTCAAACTGAAGTTGAATAAAGGAACATTTCAACAATACAAATAAATATTAAAAATAACAAAAACGACCATGAAACATGCATGCCAACAAATTATGATAAACATAAAATTAAACATTGCAGAAACAAAATATGTACAAAACAATCTGTGAGGACAAGAACATAAACACCAAATCGTCAACACATTAAGTTTAAGGCAGCAATGCACTACCTAGTCCTTACTTTAGGACAGAACTTGTTCCATATTGGAGGACAATGGGCGCTAGGAGTACTCATAACATTAGACGTACATGCCATTTTGTTATTTTTAATATTTATTTGTATTGTTGAAATGTTCCTTTATTCAACTTCAGTTTGAAGAAGACACTCGACTAGTGTCGAAATATCACTATTAAAAAAAGTATTTCTTACAAGAACAGTGTAGGCCTATGTCCAATAATTTCAATTTAATAATCACTCTACCTGTTCTACTAGTTTCATATTTACAAACAGACAATAGTCACTGCCAAGACCCGATCGAGTAGTGTTATACTTCGTTTTGCTGCGCTCACTCGTCTAATTGGATGAGCGAAGCGAAGACTTCATTTTCACCCGACCCCCCAAAAAATTTAGCTCGGTTGTTTTTTGTTTGTTTTTTCCGTTTGATCGCTCTCTACTGGGCAAATGGCATATATGCGATCTTGATGAAATTTGACACGACCTTCGTTTTCTCTGAACTTAGACTTGCCACGTTTTTGGGTACAATCGAAGAAATATTTCTCATGAATATCGTACTTTTACGATTTTTTTTTATTTTTAGTGCGATATTTTCGTGCCATTTGGGCCAATTCTGACCAAACGGAAGGCTACAACGTTCATATTTCACATGGACATTAAGGTAATGGTGATGTATTGCTTTCTGAAAGAAAAAGTTGAAAAAGTTAGCCAGAATCGAGAGAAATAAAGCTTTTAATATACGTTTTTTGACTTTTTGTGCGATATTTTCGTGCCATTTGGGCCAATTCTGACCAAACGGGTGGGGCTACAACGTTCATATTATACATGGACATTAAGGTTTTGGTGATGTAGTACCTTTTGAAAGAAAATGTTAAAAAGTTAGCCATAATCCATAGAAATATAGCTTTTAATGTAAGATTTTTACGTTAAATAATAACAAATTAACAAGAAACAATAGAAACTTGACAACAATCACCTACAATGCGTCGGCAGAAAAACAAAGCACTTGCAAAAGTAAAGATATCCCACGCAAACTAAAAAAAAGCTCATCCATCAACGCGGCGGGACTTTAGCGTTTTCCTAGTTATATTTTTCAACACTGATACCCTCATTGAAAATGGTTGACATCAAAGATATCAGAAGCTAATACATAAATAATAATCATTGGGTACCTTACTACTATATGCTGAAAGAGCTACATGGTTGTACAAAATACTGAACATGAAACAAACATACATGTTTTTATACTTCATCGTTAGACAAGTGAGTCTTACAACAACCTAAGTCGAACGGGTCTTCATCGCGATTCCCGACTACGTATCCACTTGTTAAAAAAATAAAATAATCTCATGTGATAACTTGTTAAAAAAAAAAATCGGATGTGAAAACAATGTCTTTAAGCTATGTCAGAGTCAGATACAATGTAACCTAGATCTGGCCATGCTAAATTTCAGTTCAGCTAAACTCATTCAATGAAAATACATTTTTTTACTCTAGGCAACCTACAATTGTAATTGGATGAGCGTAGCGAAAACTTCAATTTCACTGACCCCTCAAAAAATTTAGCTCCAATGTCTTTTTGTTTTTTTTTGTCTGTTTGTTTGCACGATTCCGGGCGAACGGCATAAGCATCTTGATGAAAATTGAAGGGGACCTTCGAAATCTCTGAACTTAGACGTGCCACGTTTTTGGGTACAATCAAAGAAATATTTCTCATGAATATCGCACTTTTACGATTTTTTTCGATTTTTAGTGCGTTATTTTCGTGACATTTGGGCCGTTTCTGACCAAACGGATGGGGCTACAAAGTTCATATTTTACATAGACATTAAGGTTATGGTGATGAAGTACCTTGTGAAAAAAAAAAAAATGAAAAAGGTAACCAGAACCCATAAAATAAACATACTTTTACCATTTTTTTTCCGATTTTTAGTGCGATATTTTCGTGACATTTGGGCCGATTCTGACCAAACGGGTAGGGCTACAACGTTCATATTTCACATAGACATTGTAATGATGATGTAGTACGTTTTGACAGAAAAACTTGAAAATTTTAGTCGGAATCCATAGAATAAAGGTTTTGATATGAGTTTTTTTGAGGTTTATAAATTAAGAAGTAACATTAGAAACTTGAGAACAATCGCCTACAATGCATTCACAAAGCACTTGCAAAGGAAAAGTGGTCCCACGCCAACTAAAAACTTACAAAAACGCTCATCCATCAACGCGGCGGGACTTTAGCGTTTTCCTAGTAATATTTTTTAACACTGATACCCTCATTGAAAATGGTTGTCATCAAAGATATCAGAAGCTAATACATAAATAATAATCATTGGGTACCTTACTATATAGATAAAATGTTCAATTAGTTTGGAAAAGGCCAAATGGCTAGTTTAGTTTAGATTGGAGAAGGGTTGACAGGTTGGGAAAGCATAGAGAAGGCTGGGCTTTATGTTCTCTATGCTTTCCCAACCTGTCAACCCTTCTCCAATCTAAACTATATAGATAAATAAATAAATAAATTGTATTTAGAGTCGACCCACTCAGTTAGGCCTATATAACTGATGCTGAAAGGGCCACATGGTTGTACAAAATACTGAACATGAAACGAACATAATTCTTGTAATATCTATAGCAGCCGGACGGTATTTTTTTTTTTGACAGGCGGGTCCAAAAGTGCTGCTTAACAGAAACTGAAACAAACATTCCAGACTTTTCAATGTTCAAAAAGTCAGCAAGCTATCTAAAATACTCCTAGATTCGGTCCGAGGTTTTTCTTACAGTTTGATTAAGAGATTTTTTAGGTTCGCACCCTCCTACACAAACACACTTTTTGTTCATGTTTTTGAGAAAATATATCCTTTTGGAAGATGTTCTCTCTCCCCTATGGGTTCAATTGTAAATAAATAAAATATGCACACACACTGACAGACAAATCTCAATTATCAGTTTCAAAACATAACGTTTTTATCAATTAATACTCTTTTTGCATAGTCCCTGCATTTTGCCATGAACAGTAGGCCTATGTCTACATGTTAATTTGTTTCAAATATAAATTTCTCATAAAGGGGCCTATTCCTATAGGCCTACATTTTCTCATTAAAACATAATTTTTACAAACCACCACTGGATATATATTTCAATAATATTTTTTTGTGGAAATTAATTTGATACGGACATGAGAAAATGAACGCAACTCCTACGAAGCGTGACAGTTGATTGATTGATAGCTATCATATTAGCACTTTTGGTTTTATCACCGATTGTGAAAAACTAACAGTAAGCATACCTGCCAAGTTTTGAATTCCCAAATTCGTAAAAGTCCCCAAACAGACTTTTAAGGGGCAAACGAGGTGGCGTGGGCAACCGGGGGGTCCGGGGGGCTTGCCCCCCGGATTTTTTTTTACAATCTTGGTGCAATTTCGTGCGTTTTAGTGAGTTTTGGGGACACTTTAATCATTCTTTTTTTTCTCGGCATCAGTATTTATTAGTAGTGCTGAAGAAATATGCGGAAGGGCAGGTGGCATAAGAAAGGAAAAGGAAACTGTGTGGTGGAATGGAAGAGTGAAGACAGCTGTTAAACGCAAAAATGTAGCCCGAAAGGAAAAGGATAAAAACAGGACTAAAGAAAATGAAGAAAAGTACAAAAAGTATAAATATGAAGCTAAAAAAATAGTAATGGAAGAAAAGAAAAATACAATGGAAATATTTCAGACAAATTAGAGAAGGACTTTGATACAAATAAGAAATTGTTGTATGGACTAATGAGAAGCAAAAGAAAAACAGAAGAAATCACAAGATACCTGACCAACAACAATGAATCTCTTTTTACTGACCCAGAAGAAGTGAAAAACATGTGGAAGAAATATTTCAAAAACCTACTTAATATGCCTAGGTTACCTGATACTAACCATAACCAAACTCAGGAAGGGGACCTAACAATAGAAATCTTTCAGAACACCAATGAGGAAGAAATAGAAGAAAAATAGGAAATGAAATATCAAGACGGGAAGTAGTTGAAGCAGTAAAGCCATGAAAAATGGTAAAGCTTCGGGAGAGGATGAAATAGTTGTGGAGATGATCAAGGCTGCAGGGATGCAGGCATAGATTGGATGTGGAGAGTGACCAGTGCAGCTTGGAAAGAAAAGAAGGTACCAGATGACTGGGGGAAGGAATTATAGTGCCAACATTTAAGAAAGGGGACAGGAAGAAGTGTAAAAATTATAGAGGAATAACGCTGATGAGCCAGTGTGCAAAGATATACGAGAAAATACTAGATCGAAGGACTACGACAACAAGTAGAGCCAAGTTTGAGAGAGGAACAATATGGGTTAGAGCTGGCCGCTCAACCATAGATCTCATATTTGCGCTCAGACAAATAATGGAAAAAAAGTGGGAAAAAGGGGAGAAGAAATGTTCATGGTATTCTTGGATGTAGAAAAAGCATATGACAGTGTCCCAAGAGCAAAAGTTTGGGGAATGCTTAAAAGATGCAGAAGTAGAACAGAGTCTAATTAAAAGAATTCAAGGCACATATGTCACAACAAAGAGCTGTGTTCAAACACCATTTGGTAGAACTACTTGGTTTGAAATAAACGGTGGGCTACGGCAAGGTAGTGTGATGTCACCTACATTATTTACCGTTGTTATGGATAACATACTGCGTAAAGTTTAACCCACAGAAAGTGAAACATCTAAAAAACTATGATATATTGCAGATGATATAGTGAGATGGGGAGATACCATTGAAGAAGTACAGAAGAGCGTAGATAGATGGAATGAGGAAACACTGAAGTTTAAACATGAAAATAAGCATTGAAAAGAGTGAAACATTAATAGTAACGAAGAAAAGTAAACAAAATCAAAAGAAGATAATACTACGGGGTGAAGAAGCTGGCCATTGCAGAAGCATTTAAATACCTCGGAAGTATACTAACAAAGGACGCAAAAAATAGATGCTGAAATATCAAGGAGAATTATATTAGCAGACAAATTTACCAAAGTGTACGTAAACTATTATGGAAAGAAGAAATATCATCCAGGTGCAAGATGTTATTGTACAAAATGTATTTCCTCCAATAATATCATATGCATCCGTGACATGGACAATAGGAGGAAAGGAAGACAGCAGATTACAAGCAGCAGAGATGAATTTTTAAGAAGTTCTGTAGCCTTAACAAAAATAGACAAGGTACGGAGCAAAACAATAAGAAACAAACTAGGAGTGGAAAGTTTACGAAATAAAATAGGAAAAGAAAGACTCAGGTGGTATGGACATGTAAGAAGAATGAAGCAAGACAGAATCCCAAGACGAGAATTTGAACGTACATGTGGGGGAGTGCGAAAGAGTTGGCCGGCCAAGAGATAGATGGCGGGACCAAATAAAAATGGAACATTGAAGAAAGAGGAAAATCATGGGAAAGAATAATGAAGAAAGACTCTGGAGGATAGAAAGAAATGGAGAGAACTGGTAGAAATGCCTGTCATAGAAGACATCGAAGTAGATGAGGAGGTGTTGAGCGGCTAGCAAACACTGAAAGTCCACAGCCCGAGAAATTGGTGATACGTCACCCCCCGACCTGACTTATGTTGGAACCGGGTGTTTGATTATTATTATTATGTTCGATGGAGGGGGTAGGGCGGGCGGGCCGTGAGGGGGAGGGGGTTGCACATACCAAGGAAGGCAGTAAACGTGAAATTTCACACGGCGTGCCAGTTTTCAATATAAAATAGCGATTTTTGTAAAAAAAAAAAAAAAAAAAAAGTTTTTTTTTTTTAAATTTTTGAAAATTGAAAAATTCGTAAAATTGACAGGGCAATCGTAAAATCGTAAATGACTACCGTTTTTCGTAAATTTTACGAATAATTCGTAAAACTTGGCAGGTATGAGTAAGTATCTTCAACTTGAATCTATAGATATATGCTCAGCCAAAGAGAAAATAACACACAATAAAAGTAGGCCTACTTCAAACCAAAAGGGACACTTCTCAGCAGTTCTTTTCATTGCTTTTTGAAGTAGCTGAAAAAACTATGGATGTAGAAGTTTGAATCCCAAGACTAGTTCAGAAGCAAGTAAACAGGTTAAACTACCCAGGAACATTCTATGACAATCGGAAACGTATTTTGAAGCATTGGGAAAGATCTGTTTACGCTCTCTTCACGTCCTTGCAGACGGCCAAATATTTGACAAGCGCGGTATCTCTGTAACCGAAGATATAGTGTTTAGACAAAAACGAAAAGTACCATCGTGTTCTGTAGTCTTTCTTCTATAGGCCTAAGCATTAGGGGTGGGCGAACGTTCGAAAACTCGAGCCCGAGCTTTTTTTGAAGTTCGGCTCGGCTCGGGCTAGACTTTTTAAGCTCGAGTTCGGTTTTTATCAAAACTTCGAACTTTAAACGAACTTTGTCTTGAAATTACGCCAAAAACTGATTGAATACATCGTTCGCTAATAAAACAACAAACAAAGCAGCGGTCGCCATACTGGTTTTTTTCTAACAGCTGATTTCCAATTTTCCAGCGCCTTGAAAATTCTCGTTTTGTCACGCCATGACGTCACGACGAAGCTATCTGTTAGAAGGCATTTGTGATTGGCTCGATCGTAACAATTCACACTCGTCGTGCAGGGTCGGCAACAATAACAAACACAAACTAGAAATTTTGCTTCTTGATTTTACGAAGTCCCAAAACATTTTTGAATCTTAACGGCGGGAAATTTGAAAATACGCAAAATTTGAAAAAAAAAAAATTTTTGGGAATTTAAATTTGAATTTTTTTAATGACGAAATGGAGCCTTTATTTTGAGTTTTATAATTAAATTAAAATCTTTTATAACTTTTTTTTTAAATTTGAGCTTTATATTCAAATTAAAAAAAATTTATAACTTTTTTTTTAAAAAATTTTAAAAATGTCATTGTTACAGAATAATAATGGATTTTCAAAAGTTCGGCTCGAGTTCGAAGTTCGAAAATTTTTGGTTCAAAAGTTCGAGTTCGGCTCGAAAGTTAAAAACCCGGGTTCCCCCACCCCTACTAAGCATGGTGTCAAAGTAAACATTTTTGTTGAAAAAATAAAATTAGTTTTGATTGATAATATTTAAAGTAGGGCCTACTGTACAAACACAGTTTTATAGTTTTGTATTTGATCACCTCAAAACCAATTAAGATTGACGAAATGTCACAATTTTTTAAAAAACGGAAATATAGGCCTAGGCCTAGCCTTATGCATGCAGAAAAATAAAAAAAATACTACATTCGTGGGTAAGAGCTAAAACTGATTAAGTCCAAAAAGGTAGTTTTGAGCTACGGGACTTTGAAAGTTTGCTAAAATCAAATTAAGTCAGATATTGATGTACTTTCACTATAACACTTATAAAACATTCTTTAAACATAGTAAACAATTAAATTAGACTAGGAAAACGCTAAAGTCCCGCCGCGTTGATGGATGAGCTTTTTAAAGTTTTAAGTTTGCTTAGGATATCTTTACTTTTGCAAGTGCTTTGTTTTGCTGCCTACGCATTGTAGGTGAATGTTGTAAAGTTTCTTTTGTTTCTTGTCAATTGGTATTATTTACCGTAAAAAACTTATATTAAAAGACTTTATTTTTATGGATTTGGCTAACTTTTTTAACTTTTCTTTCAAAAGGTACTACATCACCATAACCTTAATGTCCATGTAATAATATGACGTTGAAGCCCACCCCTTTTTGGTCAGAATTGGCCCAAATGGCACGAAAATATCGTACAAAAAACCAAAAATCTTAATTAAAAGCTTTTTTTCTATAGATTCTGGCTAACTTTTTCAACTTTTTTTTCAAATGTACTAAATCATCATAACCTTAATGTCCATGTATAATAGAACGTTTTTTCTTCACCGTTTGGTCCCGAATTGGGCCCCAAAGGCACGAAAAAAATCGCCCAAAAATCGAAAAAAAATCGTAAAAAATTACGATATTCATGAGAAATATTTCTTCGTGTACCCAAAAACGTGGCAAGTCTAAGTTCAGAGATTTCGAAGGTCCTGTAAAAAATTTTTATCCAGATCGCATATGCCGTTTGCCCGGAGAGAGCGAAAAAACAGACAGAAAAACAAACAAAAAAAACAAAAAAAAAACAAACAAAAAAACACCTGAGCTAAATTTTTGGGGGGTCGGTTTAAATTGAAGTCTTCGCTTTGCTCATCCCAATAAAATAATAATATCTGCAGAGTATTAATTAGGGTGAAGGGCTTAAGCAGTTTTGGTTGGATGGTTATTATGTTCGGAAGGAAATTATTCACTTTTAATATCAAAGTAAGATCAATGTTATGCCAGTTGTTTGATTTAATTATGACATTCACTTACTTTAGTTATTAATTTTATAAAATACTAGAGATGTGTTTCTTCTTTCTCCCTTGAAATAATTTAGAGTAGCCTTTCTAGATGGACTGATCAAAATGCGGTGGACTTAATTCACTTTATGCTTTTGAAAATATAGCCCGCTAAAAGTGAATAAGTCCATTTTTAACTGGACTTACACAGTTTTAGCTTCTCAACAAAACTGTACCGGTATACACAGTGGACTTACTCAATAAAACAACATGCAATTCTCAGTTACTAGACCAAAGTGGACTTAGACAGTTTTGCAATAGAAAGATGTTGAAATTTGGGAATGTTTTGATACCAGGCATGCATATTGGGCAAAAGTGGACTTCAGTTTTACCTCTTACCCCCCCATATAGGCTAGCCTATATGTAGTTTGTTTTAAATGTGCTAGTAAGCATGAGATACATTGATGCGTGTTTGTGCTGTGGTTCACCTGGACAGATCCAGCGACCGCCTACAGCAATGTGCAACTGCCTCACTTTTCAGAAAACATTCAACTCTCGTTGAGCTACGCGTTTGGGATCTGCCATGAGTAGAGGTAGTGAAAAATGGTGATAACGAAATTTGCGAATTTTTTTAAATGTGCTTTTTATTGCCTAAAATGTAATATTGTCGACGAATTACATCATTTAGAGATGGAAAAAACACATTTTGAAAACGCGAATTTCGCGTATAGCGCGAAATAACGCACGAAATTGTATCAAACTGGTCAAAACATGAATTAAATCGCGAAATTGGACCTTTTAGTGTGCAAAATGTGAAGTGATGTGGAGGGTGCCGGTCCAGTTTTGGTGGAGGTGCCGGTCCAGACCAAAATATTACGCGGCGGGTAGGCGGTACCGTGACGTCACGGGCTCCCCGGAAATAGACCTTAAAAATAACGGCGCGTATCACGGCTTTCCGGGGAAAAAAATATAACCAAAATAACAGGGCATACAATTTTTTTTTATGATTTTTTTGAATTTTTTAGTAACTTTTTGACAATTTTTTTTGAAATCGCGAAAAACGCGAAATTTGGGTTTTTTAAAACGAAATTTGGGTTTTTATATCACCATTTCTCATTACCTCTAGCCATGAGCTAAAACGTTCTACACGCGGCTGAGCAAAAGATGTTTTCTCGATTGCCTATGCATACCAGCAGACGCGATCCGCTCTTCACGGGGTCGGTGCGGACTCGCCAGAAAAGGTACGTATGATATTAAATTAAAAACTTGCTTACCTTGCCTCGATTTCCATGTAGCCTAGTAATTTTTTTGGGGCTTTTGGTAGAAGCCAACCCTAAAAATTA
>JAMZAV010008230.1:0-46165 GCA_024449915.1 Sweltsa coloradensis | reverse complement strand
ATTTTGCCAATCACTAATGCTCATGCAAGGGTCTGAAGTGTTCATAGTAGGCCTACCACATGATTGTTGTCCATGTTTGGAATAAGTGTTCTAGCACGAGCGATTACGAAGATTCTTTGACCAGATGGACATTGGTGGCCATTGTGAGTGACTTGCTGGAAGTTCACGACTTCCTGTATTTTCATGATTATGTCCGCCAGAGAAATGTACGAAACTGGAGGCTGTAGCCACGTTCTACATATTTCAAGGTAAGTCTATGTATGCATGGCTCTGGAAATAAACACTTTTTAAATTGTTTGTTTCTTCGGTTAACTTCAATGATTTCAAATTTAAGACATACAATTTGTAACAATATTGAAACGGAATAGATCTAGTCGATTGTTAAACTCATGTTGATTATTGCTTTCACTTTTCAGCATTCATATCTTAAAAAAGAAAAATATTAATTTTATAATTATTTTGATATGAATGCTCCTTAATAATTATTTTACTTGGATACATTGCGAAATTATTGTTTTGGATGAGTCGATGTTTACAATTAGTGCCTTGTTGCTAGCTAAGATGTCAACCCTTTGAGCTTTGAAAGTTTCTAGGTCTTGTGGTTCCCTTCGGAGCTGAATAAAGTCAAGCTCCATCATCAACGACTCAAAAGTTTTCCCCGTCCAAACTGTCTCGTATTTGTCCTACCATGGTACCAACATATTGAACTACAGCCCCAATGTGTCTTAATCTGTCTTCGGCTCAAAGTCAGTTTTCTTTTGTTCTGTTTGGAGATGAATCTTGACCCATGTACCGATCTAGCCCGGTGTCTAGTTTCAATACCACCTGTTGAAGCACGTATTTCTCCTCCTGCTGACAGCCACCGTGCTTGAGTGTGGGACAACCAACGGTACAAGGAATGTTTCTCCAGGAGTGCACTACGGCGCTGCACTGTCGAGCCACGTCCAAGAAGTAGATCTGTGGCTGCGTCTTGTTCTCTGGAATCAGCACAGCCTGCAGACCTAGTTCGAGCGCATAGTCTACATGTTCAGCCATCAGTTACTTTAGAAGTAGCTCAAAAATCTGAAGTGCGTTTCAAGGTAAATCAGACTGGCGAAAAAGCTATCACAGTGACGGAATGCTAGTTTGCTTTTGATTGGATATTGCTTAATGTCTCATATTTATGCAACTTGGCTAATCGAGACGAAGGGAGGGACGTAAGGAATGACGCGGGGGGACAAGGGGTGGACATGCCTGTGAAGGTCAGAACCAGCCACAAGCGTTTGCGGAGGGCAGGGTTCCCCCACGTCGTGGTCGTATCCGTGTAATGAAGCTATTGCTTCTTCTTTTGGATATTGCTTAACGTCTCATATTTATGCAACTTGGCTAATCGAGACGGAGGAAGGGACGTAAGGGATGACGCGGGGGGACAAGGGGTGGACAGGCCTGTGCTGGTCAGAACCAGCCACAAGCGTATAGGGAGGGCAAGGGTTCCCCCACGTCGTGGTCGTCTCCGTCTGTGTCATCATCCGTCCGTGTTGTCATTGTCGTCGCCGTCGGGGAGGTAGTCAAAGGGAAGGGGTTCCCCGACGACGACCCAGAGCTCGCCATTCGTTTCAGGGAGTGAAACTCCCCTTTTCACGGGCCAAACCGCGAGAAGGTGTCGAGTTGTAATTTGAAAGCCCTATTGCTTCTTCTGATAAAAACGTTTCGCCACCGTCATCATCGCTTCTTCTGATAAAAACATTTCGCCACCGTCATCATCAATTTGGGTTATATTTAAAATTGTCCTTGTTCAATTATCTGCCTGCAAATCTCTCCTTAAATCCAGAATTTTTTATTAAATATTGCTTAACGTCTCATATTTATGCAACTTGGCTAATCACGACGAAAGGAGGGACGTAAGGGATGACGCGGGGGACAAGGGGTGGACAGGCTAGTGCTGGTCAGAACCAGCCACAAGCGTATGGGGAGGGCAGGGGTTCCCCCACGTCGTGGTCGTCTCAGTCTGTGTCATCATCCGTCCGTGTTGTCATTGTCGTCGCCGTCGGGGAGGTAGTCAAAGGGAAGGGGAAAGTTCCCCGACGACGACCCAGAGCTCGCTATTAGTTTCAGGGAGATAAACTCCCCTACTCATGGGTCAAACCACGAGAAGGTAACGAGTTGGAAGTCGATGGTCCCTCAAATCCTGAATCTGCCACTTAGAATTTACTTATTGATTGATTGGATATTGCTTAACGTCTCATATTTATGCAACTTGGCTTATCGAGAAGAAGGAGGGACGTAAGGGATGACGCGGGGGACAAGGGGTGGACAGGCTAGTGCTGGTCAGAACCAGCCACAAGCATATAGGGAGGGCAGGGATTCCCCCACTTCGTGGGTCGTCTCCGTCTGTGTTGTTATTGTCGACGCCGTCAAGGAGGTAGTCAAAGGGAAAGGGAAAGTTCCCCGACGACGACCCAGAGCTCGCCATTAGTTTCAGGGAGAAAAACTTCCCTAATCACGGGCCAAACCAAGAGAAGGTTGCGAGTTGGAATTTGATGGCCCTTCGACCAGGTAACCAGGTAGTTTCCTGCGCGTAAACTTTCCAACTGATACTTGTGGCTCTTTTAGACTCATCAGTGTGTCCGCGCCTTCTTGCCTGACCTTGGCGCCGTGAGCGTTGCCACTATCTTATGGGCTCCAGACTGGCTGTGGCTGACAGGATTTATAACACTCGTCTCCCGTCAGTAAAGAGTCGAGCAGATCTCGCGGTGCAGACATGTTCTTGCGGACAACCTGCAGCACCTGCTGAAGTCCTTTTAAATGGTAACTTGCCACTACCAATTCTCACCTCACGCTTCTTATAATCAAGCTGAACCTTTTCTCGCATGACGAACAATCAACGAAAAGTATTCCGGCGTATGGAAAAACGATATCGCCAGCATGAAACTCATGTACAAATTGTTGGTTTCGAAGACCATCGTAACAGATTGGAGCACAAAAATATTAATCATTTCCTGTTACGCCCCTAGCTGTTGTCCGATTAGTCCTAAGTGAAGTCTTACTAGCTGCAGGCTCTAGCATAGAAATCGCAGCGTGAGTGTCTGCTTTTAATGTCCTAATTTTCCCATCTATGCTCACTTCCAGTAGGATTTCTTATCCTCATCGTCTGGAGTCGCTACACTAGGTATAACTATCGACTTACCTAGTTTCCGCTCGACGCCGGGGCTCGGAACTAACTTTGCCCCTTTTGGCCTTATTATCTTTTACAGCCCGTTTTCTAGCATGACACTAAGTCGCCATCACACGGATTACTGTAAATATTTCTTAGACCTCGTATTTCATTCCCACCCACTATTTTAGTTTCGTATTTATCCGCGATGCAAAGATGATCCAGATAACGCTAATCACGATTTTTTTTTTAGTACCCGAAGGACGCACAAGCAGCACTGTAGATATTTTTAATTTCATAGCCACAAAGATCGTAAAGGCAAGATTAACCAGTAGGCCTAGGCTTTGTATAATATATGTGGGTTGACGTGCAAACTAGGCTAGCTAGTCCTTCCTGGCCTACTCCCACTAAGCTGTCACAGTCACAATACCACATCGAGTTTGATGAGGTAACGATTTTCTTTTCTTAACTTTATCGTTAGTATTGGATCAAAAATTGACTTGGCAAGAGATTATTTCATATTTAGGTAATAGTATATGACATATAGTTTAGGTGGGCGCTGTTTCACATCGTTGCATGTGGCGTGAAGGAAAGAGGCGAGTACGAGAACACGTTCTTTGCGCTTTGCCTTCAAAGCTCAGCATTATTTTCTTCACCCCATCAAATAAGTGTGAAGCTTAAATTTGAACATGATGTTAAAATCGCCACTTGTGTGTGCTCCTGCAAGGCAGGCAATTCAGGTCTTTCACCTTTCATTAAGCAGATAAATCGATCAAAATATGTAGTGAAAGCAAAGCCGTTTGAGTGTACGTATTATTGTTGATTGATTGGATATTTTTGCAACATGACTAATCGAGACGAAGGGAGGGACGTAAGGGGTGACGCGGGGGAACAAGGGGTGGACAGGCCTGTGCTGGTCAGAACCAGCCACAAGCATATGGGGAGGGCAGGGGTTCCCCCACGTCGTAATCGTCTCCGTCTGAGTCATCATCCGTCCGTGTTGTCATTGTCGTCGCCGTCGGGGAGGTAAAGGGAAGGGGAAAGTTGTTATCACTTTTCCGCTTATAAATTGTTTTAATCAAATTATTCAAATATTCGTAACTCTCATCTCTATAGTAGACTATTGTTCATACTCAAACAACTGTTAATTTCGAAGCTTGACTACGTTTACCTGAAAAAGTTTTTAATTTATCTTAATTTTTTTCGATACAGTACTAATTTGATTAGAACAATGGAAAATCATTACAAATTTGATTTAGTTTTTTTATTGGATATTGCTTAACGTCTCATATTTATGCAATTTGGCTAATCGAGACGAAGGGAGGGACGTAAGGGATGACGCGGGGGGACAAGGGGTGGACAGGCCTGTGCTGGTCAGAACCAACCACAAGCTTATGGGGAGGGCAAGGGTTCCCCCACGTCGTAATCGTCTCCGTCTGTGTCATCATCCGTCCGTGTTGTCATTGTCGTCGCCGTCGGGGAGGTGGTCAAAGAGAAGAGGAAAGTTCCCCGACGACGACCCAGAGCTCGCCATTAGTTTCAGAGAGAAAAACTCTTCTAATCACGGGCCAAACCACGAGAAGTTTGCGAGTTGGAATTTCATCGCCCAACCAATTTTATTTAATTTTAAAATACCTACCCGGCACCTCCACCAAAATCACAAATTAAAAAAACAATTTTTTGTGTATAGATTTCGATATTTATAAAGGAAATGACAAATTTCACATTTGTCTTAACGTTTATTTTTAAACGTCCTAGCATAGACATTTTAACTACATTTTTTTTTTTTAAATACCTGGATCGAGCTGTTTTCATCTCCCGCATTGAAAAACCTAGAGTCGCTGCACCTGATCTCCTGTAACTTGAGAGAGGCAGTGGTGGTCACCATCGTCGTGCGCCTTCACAATCTGCGAGTTCTTGAGTTGCTAAATCTATTTCGTGTACTCCTTACGAGCGTGAGCTGGTTTACAAATGCCTGTACGATATGTCCGCAGCCACGGGTACCAAAACTTAACGTCTACCACCAGGTCGCTCACGATGCAATACTTCTCATTCCTGTGGTTCTAACTTTTGTTGTTTGTACTTAGTATTTGAAGATAAAAATCCAAATGCAAACCTGCTATTGGAAAATGTATCAATAAAAATAAAAGCTTTAATGCCGAAGCTTAATATCGAAAACAGCCCTGAGTACAACTTTGAATAGGCACCGAGCGCATGGCATTGAAGACTAACTATCGTTGTTAATCATTGAAGTGTTTAACAATAGGCTACATAAGGGTCTGTCCACCTTTCAACAACAGCCATAACTACGTTCGATTTTGATCTCAGATTCAAACAAATATCCTTTTACATGTATATTATATGAAAACGTGCAATTTTATACAAATTTACATTTAATAAAAATGCTTTCAAGTTTTATCAACAAATTTCACAATTAAACGTGTAGTTTTCCTCCATTTTTCATCTCCTCTGTATATTGACTAGTTTTTTTCAAACCATATCACAAATTACGTTGAACATGTTGGTACTGTAAGAAACCTCTGTAAGGCTTTTGACAACTTTGACTTTCCTTTTGATTGTGCGTGAACGCGAATGCTTTAAACAGGTACCATGATTTCCCGTGATAATATAACAGTCACGCCTGTATCGTGACACGCGTGACCGTGCGCGACACTAGATGCTCCAGCGCGGAACGAGCCCTTCTCATCCGCGAGGCCAGGCACCTTCCTCTTAGCTTGCCTCGAGTTGCACCCTGCCCTAACAGTCAGCAATGAATACGTGGACGAGAAAGTTATTAACCAACAGTCTCTTGAATTAATTGACTGCCAAATCGAGTATTGTATTCATCAAGTGAATTGACAGAGAAACGCTCTGAACAAATGAAAGAAACATAAACAGGTTTCTTACCTTAGTAAAAAGTTGAGATCGAATTCAAAACACAAAGCTAAACAAAGAAGGAAAACTAAAACCCAATATTCAGGAGCAGTTAAACATATTTTTAATAATGACCGACTCATTGCAATGAACCGAATTGATTGGATATTGCTTAACGTCTCATATTTATGCAACTTGGCTAATCAAGACGAAGGGAGGGACGTTTGGGCTGACGCGGGGGGACAAGGGGTGGACAGGCCTGTGCTGGTCAGATCCAGCCACAAGCGTATGGGGAGGGCAGGGGTTCCCCCACGTCGTGGTCGTCTCCGCCTGTGTCATCATCCGTCCGTGTTGTCATTGTCGTCGCCGTCGGATAGGATATTTATGCAACTTGGCTAATCGAGACGAATGGAGGGACGTTAGGGCAGACGCGAGGGGACAAGGGGTGGACAGTCCTGTGCTGGTCAGAAACAGCCACAAGCATATGGGGAGGGCAGGGGTTCCCCCACGTCGTGGTCGTCTGTGTCATTATCCTTCTGTTTTTGGATTGGATTGGATATTGCTTTACGTTTCATATTTATGCAACTTGGCTAATCGAGACGAAGGGAGGGACGTAAGGGATGTCGCGGGGGGACAAGGGGTGGACAGGCCTGTGCTGGTCAGAACCAGCCACAAGCATATGGGGAGGGCAGGGGTTCCCCCACGTCGTGGTCGTCTCCGTCTGTGTCATCATCCGTCCGTGTTGTCATTGTCGTCGCCGTCGGGGAGGTAGTCAAAGGGAAGGGGTTCCCCGACGACGACCCAGAGCTCGCCATTAGTTTCAGGGAGTGAAACTCCCCTCTTCACGGGCCCAACCGCGAGAAGGTGTCAAGTTGGAATCATTGACGTCGCTGTCGGGGAAGTAGTCAAATGGAAGGGGAAAGTTCCCCGACGACGATCCAGAGCTCGCCATTAAACAAATTGAAATAACATAACTTTTACACTTGATTAATGTTTCAGGTTCGATCTTGGACAAGAGGTTCCAGAACCTCCAAAGAAGTTGCAAGCAATAACGAGAGCTTTGTCTCCAGACCGTGACTGTTCTCGCCCCGACCATGAGTTCATCGTCCCCCGAATGTTGGTTGGCTCTCGCGAGCTACTCGCTATGGTCACTAATAATAATAATAATAATAATAATAATAATTTTTATTCACCTTGACTGGTACATTGCACAAGTATAACTCTTAATGGAGAAAGTGAATAGCCTAGCCTATGGTTGAGAATAATACATACATTGTTAACTTATAAAATTATACATAAAAATATACATTTCATAATAGTATCTTCCCTTCTATTTCTATACATAATAGGTACTTATTTTTGTCTTGAATTGCATTATTTTCAATTATATTCATGTTCATACGTACAAGTGTCAGGAATGTGAAGGAAAGTTGAGTGTAAAGCTATGGATGGGGTATTTGTATGTCCGGGCGCACTAAATTAAGTTAAAAGTCAGCTGGATGAAGGTATTCATTGATTGTGTAGAAGCAATGCTCTATTAGAAATGATTTCAATGTGTATTTGAAAGAGTCTAGTGATTGTATGTTTTTAATTTCTGGTGGTAGATGATTGTAGATTGTTAGACATTGGTAATGAGGACCTTTGGAGAAACGCGTTGTATTGTGAGTTGGGACATGAATTTTTGATTGTGATCGTGTATCATGGTCATGAATTGTTGAGTTTAATTTGAAGAGGTGAGGGTTTGATTTGATAAAGACTGCTGCAAGTTGTATTAAAGTACTTGCTAAGGTCAAGATTTTTTGGGTAGGAAAGATATTTCTACACGAGGTACGCCAAGAGGCTCCTACTATAATTCGAATGGCCCGTTTTTGTAATCTAAAAACTCTTATAGCTTGTGGCGAGTTTCCCCAGAAAATAAGTCCGTACGATATGTGTGAGTGGATGTGAGCATGGTATATGAGAATAAGGACGTTGTGGTTGACTAGGGCTTTTATTCTTCTGAGGAGGAAACAACCACTCTTTATCTTTGAGCAAACAGCGTCTATGTGGTCTGTCCAATCAAGGGTGTCAGTCATATGTAGACCCAGGAACTTGATGGCGTCAGAGCAGGCAATGCTCTTAGATGAGATGCGAATGAGGAGGCTTTCGGTGGATCCAATTACTTGTGAGTGGAAATTTAAATACACCGTTTTTGACGGTTTGAATAGAAAGGAGGTTTTTGTTGCAGTATTGTAACATTATGGAACTGAGCTGGGCAAACAGCCCGGCTGCCAAACACAAGACTGCTGCAGTTGGTCATTCAGTGAACTTGCTGCGACACATTGTGTGGCTCGTTGGTCTTGTGGTTAGCTTCTCTGCTTCCACTACAGAAGATCCAGGGTTCGATTCCCGCTAAATTCAGAAGTTTTTTTACTTCTGATTTGAACATAAGTCCATCAGTTCTTGTCTTTGGAATTTGTAAACGGTGAATTTGGAGCCGTCCTAACAACGAAGCACATAAACAATAAAACTAGTTCTGAATCGGCCTTGTTGATTCCGAAATGGTCCATGGGTGTTCGCACTGTCCGTACCAATTGCCGTGTTTTAACAAATATCAATCTTTGATGGTCATTGCTTACTCGTCGATTGCCTCGGGTCCTACATGATTGGCTTGGTCGCTTTGGTTTACTGTCTCCCGTTGAAAATCAGTTATATGACTGATTGGGTCGACTCTAAATAAGATTTGATTTATTTTATTCATGGCCCGTTACTTCTGAACCCACCAGACAAGTTCATGTCAGTGCCAGTGTCTGCGCTTGCGGGAAGAGTGTAGGACCTTACTTAGTGTCAGGCGGTCTGGATGTGACGGATATTGTGCCACAAAACAATGACGAACACGCGTTTCTCAGTGCATAGGGAAAGTTTTTTGGGTTTTTCATGTTCTCCGTAACAAGATGACTTTTGAGTACCCTGCAAACCAGAAGTTGCTTTATGAATTATTAATAACATTTTAAATATCTTCTTTTTTTAATGGTTTACTTACATTGTAAAGAAGCTTTACAAAAATTCATATACCTAACCCGGTTTTGACTTTTCTACATCATTTTAAAGTTTAAGTACCCCGTATTGCCCCCCCCCCCTAAGTCTTCCCACACCCAGACCCAGACAGACTTTTTTCATGGTCGCTTTCAATTGGAAATAAATATGAATTAAAAAATAATATATAAGTGAAATCCCCGCGTGGATCGCGCGGGGCGCTCAAAGAAGTGGCGCGATATTTGAAAATTCGAAAATGTTTACGAGAACATGAACAAGATGGCGACCAAGCTAAAGTGGCGAACAAGATTGCGGAAAAGCTAAAATGTTTTGTATCTCCTGCATCTCTTGTTTTTGGCGAATAAAAAGTACATTTGTGTTTGAGAAAACGTGACTAGTTGTTACATGTACGTGGAAGTGGATCAATAAAGAATCATGTTTTACTCAAACATTTTAATCTCCTCCTCTCTCCCTCCTCCCGAACCCCCTACCTACGATTGAAAAATAGTTGGTACGCACCTGTATTTGAAGACTGATGCGGACCAAGTCCCAAGAATAGTAAACTAGCCTCATATAACACTTCAAACCTTTTAGTTAACTTAACCCTTTGTATTTGTGTGTGGGTATTGTAAGTATTATATTTTCTTCGTTGCCCTTATTTATACATAAGTATTCATATACTTGCTGATTTTAGTCACGAAATAGAGCAGTTTGAATAAGTTTCGGAATTACTTGCTAATTTAACAACCTTTAATATGTTTCTGTTTTTACAATAGGACTCAAGAGTGTACAAAAACTTTGGAAAATTCAACTCCTTGTATAACCTGTTTGGGAAGCCGGATCTACGGAAAGAGTTCCTAAAACCGATCAACGAGTTCCACGGCGAATATTTCGGACAACTTTACGTGAGACTTTTAGGCACTTCAAGCGGTTAGGTCAAATTGCGCCGCCTGTGATATTAGTAAATTTTGTGTTTGATCATTATATTTTTAAAATAATTTTAAAAAGAAGAAAAAAATGTTGGAGTTGATAGTAGACTAATAGCCAAAGAATAATATGAATTTAAATACAAAACTAATCGTAAAACTTTCGCTCTACCGACTGTGTCTCGAACGAAATACCGTCGCACCGACTGAGCTACCGGATCCAAAGTGCTCGCCAGCTCGTTATATCGTAAAGTGCAACGCCGAGGTATTTAGCGGTGCGGGTGGTGGTGGTCATACAACCTACGCAAACAAGAGCCGTGGAGGCTGAGCATCACATCACGCAACAACCTTAGGCCCTACGTGAAAAATCACCCAACCTAATGATATGACGGAGCAAAGACGATTGGATATTGATTAGATATTGCTTTACGTCTCATATTTATGCAACTTGGCTAATCAAGACGAAGGGAGCTAAGGGATGACGCGGGGGGACAAGGGGTTGACAGGCCTGTGCAGGTCAGAACCAGCCACAAGCGTATGGGGAGGGCAAGGGTTCCCCACGTCGTGGTCGTCTCCGTCTTTGTCATCATTCGTCCGTGTTGTCTTTGTCGTCGCCGTCGGGGAGGTAGTCAAAGGGACGGGGTTCCCCGACGACGACCCAGAGCTCGCCATTAGATTCAGGGAGTGAAACCTCCCCTATTCACGGGCCCAACCGCGAGAAGGTGTCGAGTTGGAATTTGAAGGCCCAGCAAAGACGAGGACCTTGATACAAAAGACTTGCAAGATACAGATTGATTTAATTGGATATTGCTTTACGTCTCATATTTATGCAACTTTGTTTAATCGAGACGAAGGGAGGGACGTAAGGGATGACGCGGGGGGACAAGGGGTGGACAGCCCTGTGCTAGTTAGAAACAGCCACAAGCATATGGGGAGGGCAGGGTTCCCCCACGTCGTGGTCGTCTCAGAGATCCACAGTGAATGTGGAGTTACGTCTTAAAGGCGGTTGCGCTAACCGAGACGAAGGATATGGAGGTGAAATGTGAATTATGAAGCTAACCTAGGGGAAAGTGGATTTACTCAAACACGAATAGGGGAAGCCCGTACTGGACATATACACACACATGTGCCTCAATATACCAGACATTATAGGACGAATACCCTTATGACTGCCTTATCTACGCTAAAAGCTGCGAGTTGGTTTAAGTTGTTCATTCTGATAATATGTGAGTTAAATGGCGGAACAAGAAAAAAGTTAGTGCAACACCTAACACAAGGGTGGTAATAAGGCAAACCCCAGCACAGAAACCAGGCACCCTTGTTGCGTGTCAAGGCTCTCATCTCACACTGGACAGAACCTGGCACTAAGCTTGCCACATCAACCGCACAGGCTGTATGGACGGAGCAGACCAAGCACAAACACTGACATAACGAACACTTCTCCGACAAGAAATAACCTATAGAATAAAGAACAAACAAATCCCTTTAGTGTCGACAAAACAAGCTATGAACTGAAGTTAACAAGCAGAATGAAGCAAATATTAAACTACCAAGACTTGCTCAAATAACACATTACTGTCCGCAACAGAAGCCAACTTCTTGTGCTGTGCTGGCTAAACAAGAACAGACCGAAGAGCGGTGACCAAACGCGTCCAACTCAGACAAGAACAACAGGCCGACTGTGATTTGAGGCGTAGGCGGCAGCTACCGTCTGCGTGCACACGATGCGCGCGCCGATCCTTTGTTGTCTGGAGCTTGGAGTGTTTCCTGCAGAAGGCACGTGTACGCTACATACCGTTCAAAGGACATTGATCTTCTTAATATATAAACTTATTTAGCACAATGCTTGTTCGATTGGAGGTTGGCCTATACTGATATCAATAACAAATTAAAGTAACATTTTAAGTAAACAATCTATTACGTTGGAAAATCATATTTATAACGACTGATTCGACCATTGTTTTAATTATACAAGAAAAAACAGGAATATCACTGGGTTTTCTTGAACTCGTGAGGTGCATCGAATAGTCTATTATCAAGATTTACGGAAGAAACTTAGCCTACTCCGCTCAGTGTGCTGACAAAGCTTCTAACCAAGGGTGCTTGATATTTATTACAATGACGTTGTGGCTAGGCCACGAGGAAGTGTATGACCGACACATTGAAGCTGCCTGCTGAGAAAGATAAAAGAGATTTATGTGATATTTGCATTGCTTATGAATTAAAACAAAACAATAGTATATTTAGGTTAGTGTTGCAGAATTTTGGTAAATTTTGGGGAAAAGACCCGCTTCCACCAAAAAGGACAACGGAACACAGACAGACTACTCCGTATATGTGAAATTAGGAATAAAGTCCGAGACTCCGATGGACGTCAATATACCAGAGACCCCCTCCAGCGTGAGCAATCAGTACTGACCTTCCACGCTCGACATCTCATCTTCTTCATGATGATGGTTTTTGTTACTTAAATAACGTCTCTTATTAATGCACTAAGGCTTTTAGAGACGATGAGTGGTGATAGATGACGATTAAGGACGATCACATATAACCCATGCCTCTTGCGGGATTCGAACCCACGTCCTCGTATAGCCATATGCTACGGAGCTGCACTCTGATCGTATGTGTCACCGCGGACAGCTCTTATCTTCATCATTCTCTTGTCGCGACACCAGCTATCTCCACTTTTAGCAAAAAGCAAAAAAAAAATCAAATATGTTATGTATCCCGTCATAGTGTTTCTGGATTTTATTTTTTTTAATTTGGTATTGTTTAAGCTTATTTAAATGAAGGACACGTCAACCATTAGGTCATAATGCACCAATCTAGCCTATAGGGGATATGAAGAGGAAAATGTAATGTCTGTCGATCTGAACCAGCCATGGGTAAGAGGATTTGATTGATTGAATATTGCTTTACGTCTCATATTTATGCAACTTGGCTAATCGAGACGAAGGGAGGGACGTAAGGGATGACGCGGAGGGACAAGGGGTGGACAGGCCTGTGCTGGTCAGAACCAGCCACAAGCATATGGGGAGGGCAGGGGTTCCCCCACGTCGTGGTCGTCTCCGTCTGTGTCATCATCCGTCCGTGTAGTCTTTGTCGTCGCCGTCGGGGAGGTAGTCAAAGGGAAGGGGTTACCCGACGACGACCCATAGCTGGCCATTAGTTTCAGGTAGTGAAACTCCCCTATTCACGGGCCAAACCACGAAAAGGTGTCGAGTTGGAATTTGAAGGCCCATGGGTAAGAGGAGGAAAGGTATAAGTTCTTACGTCGTGGTGGACATCATCATTGCCATCGTTCGTGTTGTCATGATCATCTTCGTTGAGGAGTTTGTGAAGGGAAGGTGGAGGTGTCCCCGACGATAACCGCCAGAGCTCAGTAATGTACTCCCCTACATTCTCGTCGCTGATGTTTGCGCCTGTTATGATTAGCAGAGCCGTGCTCTGGGTCAATTGTACCTGGGGCACAGACGGACAATTGTTTCTGTACAACAGAGTTGTGTTTTCTCTCTTTGTAGCGGTATTCTGTATTAGTCTTTCTAAAATCTCTATTCAGTACCTTATGATCATCAAACACTCACCTGAAGGAGGTCACTGAACTAACACGTCCCAACCTAATTTCTAAACTCTTTTGTCTGAATCCGCGGTTTTCTTTAACCAAACAGTACTGACAACCTACTTATTCAAGGATCGAATAAAGAAATCTCTCCCTTCACATACAGGTCGCCCCATCATTACTCTAAACAGAATCCAATTGAAATTATCCCTCGTAATCGTAAATATTGATATTTATTTTATTGCTTCACATTAGAAAGAAAAGTTCCCCCGACACTGACAGCGTTGTTTGTTTATCTTCAGCAATGTGTGTGATGTGGAACTGAGAACATATAGAGACATTCAAATTATGTTTGAGTTAATTAGAATACTGGGCAAATGTGTGGAGCGCTGGTCGTGACCTGTTAATCTTGCACTGTTATATAAATGAAAATATTGCATAATTATGAAAGCTGGTGGGTCTTACAGTGGGGGCTCGGGTACCACCAACACCAGGAAGTAACCTCTCTATGGCATCATTAAGATAACAGTGAAACAGGAAAAGCGGTGAAATTACCTGAGCTGAGGAAAAAGAAATTGTAGTGAGAAAGTGGGGGAAGTAAAGAAAATATAGTCGTAACAAGTGGAAAGAGCCGAAGAACGAGACAAACTGTCTGAAGGTTCATTTAAACAAAAACTCTAGCTGTTTTGCTGGATTGTTGCACAATTGCAGTCTGCTACTCTTTGATAGCAGCACTTAACACTACATCGAGATGAGCCTCGAGCCATTCACGCCAATACTCGCTACCTGTCTAGTGGGAGCGAGCTACCCCTTCACGTGGTTCGGACCAACGGGCATTTTCTATCACCCTCCCGTAGCGTATGTCATTTAAATCGCTAATGCTTTCCATCCCCTGTGGTGAGAAAGTCGCGTCGGTAAAAACTCCCTGGCGACCTCACACTAACAACGATGTTCCGCCCACACGCGGGTAAGCTCTTGGTTGGTGCAGCCAGCCCGATAGCTGGCCAAATGAATTATGACTAGTTATCGTCAACACAGAACTTATCACAATCAAAGTGACAAACAAGTTACAAAGGGTTTTCCTCCTGACACATCTCATAACTTCAGCAGATAATATTACTTTAAACGGTGTAAACAGGACCAGTGTGACTCATTTCTGGTCCATTTAAGGGACAAACATTTATTTTACCATGGGACGACAAGGCAAGTGTATATATTGCCCAGGAAAACAGACAAATAAACGGAGCGATTACCAGACGATATTCCTTGTTCAATTCTTCAAATCAGTCATAGAACGAGATGTATCGCAAAGGACATGTTGCGACATATTATCCTTCTACGGGAACGTACGAGAGAAGATTCAGGGATGTCCTTCGATCGAAGTATTGCACATGTACAACCCCTTCAGGAGTCGACTATGATTAGGTTCGCCTCGCTGAGATCCGGGAAGAACTAAGGCAATGGGACCTAACCCGGTATCCAAACTATTGATAACAATCGCGCCGTGTGAGTGCATACTTTTAAGTGATAGAAATGGACGATTTAAATTCAGTTTTGGTTCAATTTTTATGTTTCGTGCCAAGCAAGAACTTTCTATTCATTTGTTGCATTATCAAGTAATATACATCAAAGGTCCACCAAAATATAGGTTGTGACAGACAATATTGACATTTAAAAAAATGACTCTAATTAATTGCAATGAGTGATGTTGTGTTTTATACGGTGGACGACATCACGGGATACCATAAGATATCGTACCTTATAAGGAAGCACATTCCCAATGGCTTGCCGCCACCATCATCAGTGAAGCTCGCCATGGCCATGGATATTATGGTATGGGTATTACCCATACATGGATAAACGACTGCCTGAGTAACAACCAACTACTCCCCGAGGTAAGCGAGTCAACTGTGATTAGGACTGTGCGGGTAAAGGTTTTTGAGTGCGGGTCTGGTTCGGGTAGTAAACTGCACCAGGTTTTCAGGTCTGGTCGGGTAGGTTTGATTGGATATTGCTTTACGTCTCAATTTTTATGCAACTTGGCTAATCGAGACGAAGGGAGGGACGTAAGGGATGACGCGGGGGGGACAAGGGGTGGACAGGCCTGTGCTGGTCAGAACCAGCCACAAGCATATGGGGAGGGCAGGGGTTCCCCCACGTCGTGGTCGTCTCCGTCTGTGTCATCATCCATCCGTGTTGTCATTGTCGTCGCCGTCGGGGAGGTAGTCAAAGGGAAGGGAAAAGCCCCCGACGACGACCTAGAGTTCGTCATTAGTTTCAGGGAGAAAAACTCCCCTAATCACGGTCCAAACCACGAGAAGGTTGCCAGTGGGAATTCGATGGTCCATCAAGATTAATGAAAATAGTAATTGTGAATTTGCAAACCTACTCTGTACAACAGATAAATGAAAAATATCAAGTCTAACGACCAGTTCATTTAGAAACATTTTCACTACAGGTGACAGTCGTCCATGTTCCAAATACAGCCAAGAATGTAGCAGAAAGGAAGCTACAATCACACATCTGGAAGTACGCAATGAGATTCAGTGCATGTTCTAAACTGGTACTTATCTCCAGAGATAAGGATTTCGCACAAGATATCAAAGATCAACATTATACGAAAGTACATAACATTGCATAAAAGATTAAACATTATTTTCGGATTTGATTCACAAGGCTTAATTGATTGATTGGATATTGCTTAACGTCTCATATTTATGCAACTTGGCTAATCGAGACGAAGGGAGGGACGTAAGGGATGACGCGGGGGGACTAGGGGTGGACAGGCCTGTGCTGGTCAGAACCAGCCAAGAAGCGTATGGTGAGGGCAGGGGTTCCCCCACGACGTGGTCGTCTCCGTCTATGTCATCATCCGTCCGTGTTATCATTGTTGTCGCCGTCAGGGAGGTATAGTCCACGGGATATGGTACGTTTCCCGTCGACGACCATGTGAGTTAGATATTGCAAAATTAATTAATTTGAAAGAAAAATTTCGAAATTTTGTCGCCGTTATCACAATGATAGAAATGGTAACGGATTTTGCGGAGCCCCATCAATCAATGTAGAATTCTAGAAAGAAAGACAACCTCCTGTTGTTAACAAACACTAAACAGAACGATGCTGTTAACAGAGGCCAACTCAAGGTTCTGTCAACGCTAAACAAGAACAGTCTGAAGAGCCACAACAATACTCGTCCACCTGAGACAAGAACCACCAACCGAGTGGGAGAGAGAACGTCCAGCGAGGCGTAGGAGGCAGCTGCTGTCTGCTGCGTGCATGGCCGGGATTGGTTGTAGTGCGAGGTGATGGGGGGGGGGGTGGCTACGCGATGTGGGCGTTGATCCTTTGTTGTCTGAGCCTTGGAAAGACACCACGTGTACACTACAGACCGTTCAAAAAACATCAAAAGCAAAAATAATTTTATTTCTTATTGGGTCTGTACCGTTCTTTGGACATAAGTAGCGACACACAGAACGAATTAAAAGTTTAATTGAAACCAATATAATTTATGTTCTGCACGAGTCTCTCTAAAACATCACGGGTAGGCCTGGTATCAGTATCAAAGCCGGTGGTTCGCAATTCATCATAGATCGTTGAAAGTAAATGGTTCAGAAAATGTTAACACATCTTATTGACCAACCAATCTTAACCATTATCTGTAATCAATCCCAATGTGAAAGAGACATCAACGTTCGTTAGTTTTGCTTGTCTCACGTCACGTATCAACTCTTGTTATTACTTAATCGAGAAATAACAAAGATTACTAAGCAACGACGACCACTGGAGTTTTAATTTATGATTTTGCTATTCTCTTTGTTTGTTCATTATTGCTTTGATTATGATATAAGATTTTACACAAGTCACACAAGTCCACAAGTCCAAACCATCGCCATGTCAATGCAAACGCCGACACCCACAAATTCATTTTCGTTGGCGCCTACAACCACACAAAATAGGTTCGATATTTTGACGAGCTCAGACCTACAAAAAAACAACAAAAATACAGCTCAGATAGAAAACTCAAAGTACCTAGCCTCAAAATTGAAGAGTTGAGAGCACCACAAATTATGCCTTTAACCTTACAAAATCGTTTCGATTGATTGGATATTGCTTAACGTCTCATATTTATGCAACTTGGCTAATCGAGACGAAGGGTGGGACGTAAGGGATGACGCGGTAGGACAAGGGGTGGACAGGCCTGTGCTGGTCAGAACCAACCACAAGCGTATGGGGAGGGCAGGGGTTCCCCCAACGTCGTGGTCGTCTCCGTCTGTGTCATCATCCATCCGTGTTGTCATTGTCGTCGCCGTCGGGGAGGTAGTCAAAAGGAAGAGAAAGTCCCTGACGACGACCCAGAGTTCGCCATTAGTTTGAGGGAGTAAACCTCCCCTAATCACGTTCCAAACCACGAGAAGGTTGCCAGTGGGAATTCGATGGTCCATCAAGATTAATGAAAATAGTAATTGTGAATTTGCAAACCTACTCTGTACAACAGATAAATGAAAAATATCAAGTCTAACGACCAGTTCATTTAGAAACATTTTCACTACAGGTGACAGTCGTCCATGTTCCAAATACAGCCAAGAATGTAGCAGAAAGGAAGCTACAATCACACATCTGGAAGTACGCAATGAGATTCAGTGCATGTTCTAAACTGGTACTTATCTCCAGAGATAAGGATTTCGCACAAGATATCAAAGATCAACATTATACGAAAGTACATAACATTGCATAAAAGATTAAACATTATTTTCGGATTTGATTCACAAGGCTTAATTGATTGATTGGATATTGCTTAACGTCTCATATTTATTGTCTTGGCTAATCGAGACGAAGGGAGGTACGTAAGTGATGACGCGGGGGGAATATGGGTGGACAGGCCTGTGCTGGTCAGAACCAGCCACAAGCGTTTGGTGAGGGAGGGGTTCCCACGACTGGTAGTCTCAGTCTAGTCATCATCCGTCCGTGTAATCATTGTCGTTCGCAGTCAGGGAGTAGTCAAAGGATATGGTAAGTTCCCGTCGACGGACCATTGGCATTAGGATATTGCAAAATTAATGATTTGAAAGAAAAATTGAAATTTTGTTCGACCGTTATCACAATGATAGAAATGGTTACGCATTTTGCGGTTGCCCCATCAATCAATTAAAACTCTAGAAAGAAAGAAACCTCCACCTCCTGTTGTAACAAACCTAAACGAACGATGCTGTTAACAGAGGGCCCATTTAAGGTTCTGTCAATGCTGAACAAGAAACAGTCTTGAACTGAAGAAGTCACAACAATACTCGTCCACCTCTGAGACACGAACCACGCACCGAGTGGGAGAGAGACCCGTCAATTAGCGTCAACGAGGCATAGGAGGCAGCGGCCGTCTGCGCGTGCATGGCCGGGATTGGTATGGTGCGAGGAGTGTGGGGTTGGCTACGCGAGTGGGCGGTTGATCCATTGTTCGTGTCTGAGCCTTGGAAAGGAACCACATGTACACAGACCGTTCAAAAAACATTCTAAAACAGCAAAAATAATTTTTATTTACTTATTGGGTCTGTACTCATTCTTTGGACATAAGTAGCGACAACAAAGAAAGGAATGAAAATTTTAATTGAAACCAATATAATTTATGTGCTGCATGAGTCTCTTTAAAACATCAAGGGTAGGCCTGAAAAAAAAAAAAAAAAAAAACATCAGTATCAAAGCCGGTGGTTTGCTATTAATCATATAGATCATAGAAAGTAAATGGTTCAGAAAATGTTAAACAACATTTTATTCGACCAACCAATCTTAACCATTTTCTGTAATCAATCTCAATGTGAAAGAGACATCAACGTTCGTTAGTTTTGCTTGTCTCAAGTCAAGTATTAACTCTTGTTATTACTTAATCGAGAAATAACAAAGTTTAATAAGCAACGACGACCACTGGACTTTAAATTTATGATTTTGCTATTCTATTTGTTTTGTTCATATTGCTCTGATTATGATATACTATTTACACAAGCACACAAGTATACACAAGTCAAAACCACCGCCATTTCATGCAAACGCGACACCCACAAATTCATTTTTTGTTTGGCGCCACAAACACACAAAATAGGTTCGATATTTTGACGAGCTCAGACTACAAAAAAACAAGAAAATTACAGCTCAGTAGAAATTCAAAGTAGGACCAAAAAAAGTGAAGAGTTAAGAGCCACCACAAAATTATGACTTAAACTCACAAAATCGCGTGTCACGATTGATAGGATATGGCTTAACGTACTCATATTTATGCAACTGGTTAATCGAGAACCGCAGGGGTGGGACGGTAAGGGATGACACGGCGGGGAACAAGGGGTGGACAGCCTCGTCTGGTCAGAACCAAACACCAAGCGTATGGGGAGGGCAGGGGTTCCCCAAGTCGTGGTCGCTCCGTCTGTGTCATCATTCCGTCCGTGTTGTATTGTCGTCGCCGTCGGGAGGTAGTCAAAGGGTAGGGAGAGTTCCCCGACGACGACCCAGAGCTTGCCATTTGATTTAAGGGGGAAAAATCCCCTATTAGGGCCCAAACACGAGAAGGTTGCGAGTGGAATTTGATTGGCCCTAAGGGGTGCTCGGAAACGAACCCAAATTTAGGCAATAAAAATCATGACTTTGGATCCTCTTTGAGGATAACAAAGTTTTATTGGTTTTTAAAGCGTTCGTCCCGACTGAAAGACATGGTGAAATTTCTCGGTTGTCCAACAGTTTTTTTTCTCTTAAGTGCCGCATATCTTCCACTGGCCCCACCTGAATTATATGATCATTCTTGTTCTGATGTTAAGTTGAAGACATGTTGCCATTAACTGCCTGCACGCTTAAGGTCCCCGGCTGCTATGCCGAAAATCCGTTTGATTTTTGCTTCGGTTCTTCCAGGAACGAGCTGCGGTTTTACATAAACAGGATCATTATCATTATATTATCATTACAGGAAGACCAAAGTCACCCAATCGCCCTCCTCCGACGGTTGAGGAAGTAGACTTACATAAAATGAAGAAGAAGGGATGCCCAGTGCCCCTCTTGCTTTCGCTGACATGGCCACATCAGAGGAAGACCAGTCACCTCAATCGCCCTCCTCGCGGTCGAGGAGACTACTAAAAAAAAACATTATGAGAGAAGGGACGCCAGTTTCCCCCTCTTGCGTCGCTGAATGGGCCACATCCGAGGAAGACCAGAGGTCATCCAATCGCCATCCTCCCACGGTCGAGGAGACTGTCACAGCTGAAGGCCACCGTCGAAACCCGTGATAGCAGGATCATCCGCACGGGCCCTGGTGACGGGACTCTACCCGTGACTGCAACGAGCTTCCGTCGCAACAAGGCAAACCCCATTAATTACAACCCATAAAACTAATTATCAATAAAAAAAGTAAAAAAGACTTACTCCACCCACACGTAACCAAGCCCCCCAGAATCACTAAATGCTTTAACACAAAAGCCCTTAATCACTCAAAAACTGTAAATTTCTTTTGCTCAGACAACAAGTGTTGCCAATTTAAAACAAAACAAGGCTTCTTAGTTTTTTTTTCACACAGTCACCCCTAATAAATACCCATCTGTGATGCCTCAAGCAAAAAACTACTAACAAAACCTCTCCTAAAATCGCTCGGACCAGAACCAACCCAACAAATCAATACTGAGCCCTAAAAAATCGCATTCTAATAATCTGCCTCAATCCGAAAACAAAATCGAAGCAAATTGAGCTTTCTAACCAAGCGCCTCTCCCCTGATATCTATTGCTTCTCCGGAACACTGACTTACGCCACACGACAATTAACTCCTTTTGCATTCCGGCTCGATAATATTGACTGTTTCGTCGCTCCACGTTCATCCATGGAGGGTGTCGCAATCTGCCAAACCCCACTCAAACCTCATTCCATCCGAAGAAAACCCTACTGCCACCGAGGAAAGGTTTGAAGTGTAGCAGTTCATGGCGCTCTTGCGCGTCATCTACTTTTAATCTCTCTGTAACACGTCCCCTTTGGTGATTTAAATTACATGTCTCTCCAAGCTTGATGAAGTGCTCATCCTTCTCACAAGAAAATTTCTAAAGAAGACTAGTATTATGCAGTGACCACAATGTGGACGTGCTTTTACAATCGCCATCCCGATCTAAACTGCTCGATCTAGTCCACTACTTCATATCATTGAAACCATTGATACACCAACCCGTGACACTGCCATAGCGCTCTCTTATCGACAACATTTCACTCTCTCGACCCAGCATTGTTTTTCCGTCAGCTCTATACTGACCCTGGCCTGCCGCAACCATCACCTCATCATTACTCAACCTTTATCTCTCCAAAATCAAAACCCCCCAAAAATGAAGGTAATGAAAGACGTTCCTTTCAGTCCAAAAAATACAGAAACTTTATCTAAACACGGCTAAGTGCAGAAAATTGGCAGTCACTGTCAACTCCTGGAGATGCAGATGTAACTCTTTATCTAGTTTTCTTAACCACTTACTGTATCACTTCAATAAATCATTTCCGCTAAAAAGCTTGTTCCCCGCTTTAAACCCAAGCAATTACGGGATCACACAGAACGACCGATCTGAAGCCCAGGACCTTGCGTATCCCTTCATTTTGAACTGAAAGTCGTCCAACAACTCGACCAGTAAACAACAATATCATATTTTAAAAAGTCTCATGCTAGAAACATTGCCAAAGCTAAACTCTACTATAAGACTCCTTAATATCAGAATCTAAGAACCACCTCAAAAGATATTATGGTCCATGATTAACTCAAGACCAATGCCCGCCCCCCGCAACCTAAAGGCAACCTCTCTCTATCGCTAATGGTAAAAAGTTATACCTGACGCATCATCTCAATGTGAAAACTCTTTAATGACTTCTTCATAAACTCGTGCAACGGCTGATAAGCCCAATGCATCAATTTACCCTCCCTCATCCAAAAACTCTCACGACCTCGGATCGGCCCAAATATCTTCTTTCTCCACCCAACCTACGCCAATCGAAGTTAGCTACTGAACTAGGAACAACTTAGTTCAAAACAACTTCATTCTGGTACTTGCGATCTGGTGCCAGGCTCCCTTCTTTCAAATGTATGGACTTTATTTCCGGCCCATTAGCCTACATCATCAATCAATCCTTTCTGATGGGCATTTTCCCCTCAAAACCCTGAAGGCAGCAAAAATAATCCCAATCTACAAACACAATAGGTTAAAAAATCTGAGAGACTAACTATCGACCCATCTCCCGCTCTCATCTTTTTCCAAAATATATGAATACACAGGCCATGATGTATATCAATCATTTATAAATTATCACAACATTCTACTCCTACTCCGCATGGTTTTTTGAAATAAAAACCACCACAAGAGCAATATTCAGTTTTCTTCCCCTCTCTATCTGCTTTGAACAAGGCGACCATGCGGTACGGCGTGGTCTACGACATGACAAAGCTTTTGATACAAAATGATACAAAATTCTCCTAGAAAAGCCAATATACCTATGGCCTCCGAGGGGTAGCTTTAGATTGGATTTCCTTCTTTTTCTCTCCGGCCGCTCTCAAGTAGTCGAAATCGAGACAGACAATGGTCTATCCGTCAAAAACCCGCTCATAAAATCTCTGTCATATGTCTTGTGGATTCCCAGGTGTTCCATACTCGGAACCCTAGCTTATATCATAATGTTAATGACCAGGCCACCTTTCGGATGAGGGTATTCTCACACAATATGGCGGATGACCTCAGCCATTGCTGGACCCTACCTAAACACCAGCCCTCTCAGGCTCTTGCCCCCATAATCAACAGCCAAGTGGGCTAAAATTCCTCATACAGCCGAGACAATCACACTCTACATCCGCGCTCTAAAACGGTATACCTATATTTCACACCCCCCCCAATAAGATACCACTGGCTAGTCCCCTAGTTCATCTAGAGTTTGAATAGCCCCCGAGCATCCAGTGTAAAGTCCCGGGCTGCATGTACCGGAAAAACTTGACTGGTCTATCATGTGACCATGTTGGCCAACAAAAATTTATCTGGATGCTACTCTATCCGTAAGCCAAACAAATTGTTCACCCCATATCTTATGCAAGTCTACTTTAGACCACATCCACTCCACTTATTCCTATGGTCCTGAATAATGTTGGGGAGCCCCCCCCAGCTAAAGAATATTCATCCTCCAAAAAGAGAGCGATTACGCCTTAGTTGAGGGTGTTTCCAGAAAAAACCTCCTAAAGGGAAGCGCTTTAAGGAATTAGGAAATTCTAACTCTAGCATGCACACTCATCCAGTCTGCTGCCACTCTTTGTTCGCACAAATAGTAACCTCTTCCCCTTATCAAGGCGTCTGTGCACTGCACACAAACAAGAGCCATCTCACATACATAGGCCGCCCAACACCATGCGCTTTTTGCACTAGGCCAGAGTACCTTGCCTCCACCCTTTACAACAAGCTCCAGAAAAACATAAAAACCCTCCCCCACCATGCCCTCCTTCAACAAAAACCAACAAGTTAAATATATATCCCACAGAAAACAGCTTTTACTCGGTTAGTGACTACATCTCAATGTAAAATAATAAACAACTTATAAATAATGAACACTTAATAAATTTAATAAACTAATAAAACAATTATATTCTAGCTAAATTCAGCAATAATGATATATCACCTGTGTTTTAAGTCCTGTTTTCAAAGTCTTACTGACATTGTAAGTTGTAACATATGATTACTATTTTTGTAGTTAATGCCTCCATATCATATGTCTCATACTTCATCTGTACCATTTCTTGTAACCCAATTGTAAATCACTCATTGAAAAATTCTCTTTTCCAGTTTTAACTCCATAAATTATCTATTATATTCAATTCAATTGTCATTAAAAGCAACTCGCTTATTTCAAATTCCACTTTAATATCCTCCACATGTTGGCTTATCCACAAACAATTGTAACTAGATACATCATATAAATTATTATTGTTTCCCACCATTGAGTGTAGGTTTCACAGTCCACCCTGTTACAATTCTTACAATGTATTAATTTATTTTATTTTCATAATTTTCTTTATTTACTTTATGTACATGATTACTCTGTAGTACTAGGATTACATATCCTTATCTGTAAGTTACCTTGGGCTATTTACCCTGTTCCTCCGGGAGTCAAACATGTACAATGTGCCTGTCAAGATGAATAAAGTTATCTATCTATCTATCATCAAGCATCTACTTGAACCAAAGTATAAAGTAAAAAAAAAATTGGTACAGGTACGAGTGGCAACATCGTGGTAGTAGCCATTTTCCACGGTCTGTTGTGGTTAAACGGTGCGCCAAATGTTGAAAACTTGAATATGGTTGCCCACAGGAGTCGTAAGTCTTGCAATATTGTATTTTAATTCCCTCGTGTCAACCATTAATCCAGTCTCAATTATCCACCAGCTCTTGTACATCCGTGTGGCAAGCGCATCAGTGACGTCTATGAAGATCTAAACAAGGACTTATTTGAAATATTGGACAAAGTACGATACAAAATGTACACAAAAGTACACAAAATGTACTCATTTATGTCTTTAAAAAAACAAAAAATTCGGCTTACTTACTTGTCGCTTTAAGTTTCCATTCCCAATGTGTTCTGACAGTTACCTATAATACAATGAGATTGGTAATCTACAGTTGGAAATCGAAAGGAATGATCCTCTTCTGAATAGATACAATCTGTTTATAATACAATCATGGCGGGCAAATATTGACATTCAGGTCGTTGTGTCTAAGCAAGCTGTAATCTATTATATTGCGGAATATGCTGCCAAAAGTGAGCCACAATCTGATTCATTTAAAGATATCCTTTCTCACATCTAACAGTCTTTTCAGTTAAAGACCACGATCCGGCCCAAACTTTCTGTACAAAAGCTGTTAATTCATTTATCTATATTAGCTCAGGAATGCTGCCATTTGGTGATAAGCTATCCTATATTTCATTGAAGCAGGTCATTTGTGTCATTGACTGATGGCGGAGACAATTGGGTGCCTCTTCTCGACCTAGACAAAACTGGTGATGTGGACTGTACCAAGAGCATACTGGCACACTATCCTTCCCGTCTATGTGACATGTCAAACTTGAGTCTGATAGATACTTCTTCTTAGTACTATTTCAATAAACGATGGATACGTCGAAGAAAGGCGGCTGTTGTTAGGGTGTTTCCAACATTTAGTCTTGGAGAAAATCCCGACAAGAATGAGGCGTTTTTCAAGCAGCAAGTCACGCTAAATTGTGCTTGGAGGGACATCGAAGACCTCAACCCAACGAACGTCTCTTGGGAAACTATGTATAACACTCAGAATATAAAGAAGCTATTTGAGTTGATTGGGGAGGCCAAGGAAGATGGTGTTGAATACGAGGAATTCAAGCCAGTCAAGAAGCACGATGAATGGATGAAAATCTCTGCATTGGGACCGAATGACTCTGAGGTTCACAGCGAGGTCGGATTGAGTGATCTAGACACATCATTCCCTTGGACAAACTCGTATTAAAACTATCCGAATGTAGAATTGGTATCTCACTTTCTCTTAAATGTGCAACAATTAAAGTTGGTTGACGAAAAAGTAGCTGCCATTACTTTAGTCTTATTCCTCCGATTGGATTAGATATTGCTTAAAGGGGTATTTAACCGCTTAACTCAAAAAATATATTTCATTCAGGTTTACTAGTAATGAATTTAGCAATAAACAGAAAAATTATTGGGGCCACCATGACCTCCCAAAAAATTGTCAAACATGACATTTTTCGAGGTAGGTCCCATCGGCGAAAATCTCCCACAAGAAATAACATGGGGACGATCTTTATACCCCGTGACCTTGGAGGATTTTGATCCAAAAAAATATTAACCATTATTGACGTACTCTACAGCCTTTTCTGTAAATTCTCTTTATTTTGTTTTGTAATTTGGGCAGGTAGTTTGGTCAAAAAATGCTGATTACCAAGTTGGGGTGTGATTTTGGAATGCATATTTTTGCGTGTTTGAGGGTATATTTGGGCACAGTTTCAAGACACGATGTTATAAAGGGGCATTTTAGAATAATACTATGCTCTAGTATCTATGTGGACCAAAAAAGAAGCAGGTTAAAGCCGATTTAAGAAAATTTTCTAAAACACAAATTTTCGCTAATTTCTGGATCAAAAAAATTCAAAAATTCGTGTTAAATCAAATCTGCCAAATGTCATAAATTTGATGATTTGTACAGGCAGCTGGACACAAAAATCAGCGTACTCGACAAAACTTCTAATGAGTATCTTTTAATTCAAAAAGTTGTTAACGCAAGTTTACAAGATACGTGTGAAAATAAAAATCAAACGGGTGAGTATCTGCCCGCAAACGTCGACGTGAGAAACTAGGGCGCTTCTACCGGTTAGCTCATATTGCGCCGCCTGTGATGTTGTAACTAATGAAATAAGTTTGTGATGTGTATGATGATTATACTAGGAAAACGCTAAAGTCCCGCCGCGTTGATGGATGAGCTTTTAAAGGTTTTAGTTTGCGTGGGATATCTTTACTTTTGCAAGTGCTTTGTTTTGCTGCCTACGCATTGTAGGTGAATGTTGTCAAGTTTCTTTTGTTTCTTGTCAATTGGTATTATTTACCGTAAAAAACTTGTATTAAAAGCTTTATTTCTATGGATTCTGGCTAAATTTTCCACTTTTTCTTTCAAAAGGTACTACATAACCATAACCTTAATGTCCATGTATAATATGAACGTTGTAGCCCCACCCGTTTGGTCAGAATTGGCCCAAATGGCACGAAAATATCGCACAAAAAGTCAAAAACGTGTATTAAAAGCTTTATTTCTCTCGATTCTGTTTTTTTTTCAACTTTTTCTTTCAGAAAGCAATACATCACCATTACCTTAATGTCCATGTGAAATATGAACGTTGTAGCCCCACCCGTTTGATCAGAATTGGCCCAAATGGCACGAAAATATCGCACTAAAAATCGAAAAAAATCGAAAAAGTACGATATTCATGAGAAATATTTCTTCGATTGTACCCAAAAACGTGGCAAGTCTAAGTTCAGAGAAAACGAAGGTCGTGTCAAATTTTCATCAAGATCGCATATGCCGTTTGCCCGGTAGAGAGCGAACAAACAGACAGAAAAAAAAAAAAAAAAAAAAAAAACACCCGAGCTAAATTTTTTGGGGGGTCGGTGAAATTTACGTCTTCGCTTCGCTCATCCAAATATTGTTTTCTAAGTTTCTTAAAGAAAATAAATTGATCGTGGTGATCGTAATAGCAGAAGAAAAATTATTTATTTAAATGGATATAAATAAATAAATGAATTGGGTTTAATGTGAATTAAAATTTGTTTAATAAATTAAAGATAGATATATAAATAAATATCATTATAGATTATGATAGAAGTTCTTCATTAAGAGGGATCAACTTGAGTGCGCATCATATTTAGACATTTTGATAAAATTATGTACTGTTAAAATGTACATCACATGTTTCGGTAATCTTAGCCAAATGCAAAATTGTAATGTAAGATTCAATCGTATTTGCTCAAAATACTCAAACAATACACACGAAATACAGGAATACTCACGTTAACCAATCATTACAGAATCAACGATCGTTTTCTGCGTATAGTTAGGTAAAACTCCGCACTTCTGATGTGTGCACATGTTATTTTGTACTACACTTATGACAGTTTTGAAAAATATTTCGTGTATTTCACTAATTAAAAGTAGCAATTTTTAAAAAAATTGAGTAATTTTGTTTTCTCCAAGCTTTTTACAGAAACAACGTTGATAGCTAGAAAAAATTAAGGTCTATTTGTATATCATCATGCTTATTATAAATATTTTCATGTTGTTATCCCTTAAAATGCTTTTCATGCTTTGGATCATTTCATGTTCCATCTCTCAGTCAGATCCCTGCAAGAAGAGAACTAACACGCTTCAGGGGCTTTGTTTTTGGATATATTTGATTCGGATCTATTCATCCTACATCATTTGCTATTTGTACATTTTTATTTGTAATTTACATTTGCTCCTAAAACATATCGGGATCAATAATTGTGTATGTATGTATGACGTGAGTGAATGACCAGAGTTCGGGCGCACTTGCCGAGAATGTTCGACAAGACCGTGCAGAGGACGATACAGAAATGCATCAACTGTGTGTATCACTGTGCTTGCGCCCAAGGTCTGCTGGATCTCCGCCTAGCGGAGGATCGTCTAACTCTCTAGGTTAGGTCGTCGCAGCAGCGAATTAGAAGCCATTCTGGGCCTAACTTTTTGTAACGCGTTATGTCCGCCCATGTGTTATTCTTGACATGCATCTTTTAAAATTGTCTTTTTTTATAAGAATTTAAATAAGAAATAATGCCGGGTTGTGCACAATTAATTGTACCGGGACATCTGAATTAAGAATTTGACTTATCGTATCCACTGTTCATCAGAGACGGCGAAATGGCTCCAGTTTAAAAGACTTGAACAACTGGACTGTCAACTTCGATTTCAAGACTGAGGTTAGTTTTCTTTTAAAATCTTTGGCCTTTACCCACCCTAGGACCAGTTATTTATTGTTCTAGGCTATTTGACCAGCGCTTATTTAAATGTTTAGGTTTTTGCTCCATGCCATTGAAGGGCTAGGGCCTGGGCCTAGCTAGGTCCCCCCTTAGTATTTTGAGGTTACGTCGTAAGCCTCTAGCCGTTGTGTAGGGGCCTAGGCCTATCCAATTATTCAATGCCTAGCCTACGGCCCTAGGGATTGGATACCAAAGGCCTAGGCTAGGGGTCTAGGCCTACGCCACCCAAAGCTAGGACTGATCTTAGTACACGCAAATGGGCCTAGGACCCGACCACTAATTTTGTATAGCTAGGCTTATTTGATTTACAAAACAGTCCTAGGCTAGCCTCTAGGCCTAGGCTAGGCTTATCCCCCCTAGGCAATAGGCTAGGGCCTAGCTTAGGCTTGGCGCCTACATAGATCACTACTATACTACTATACTAGAATACTATATCTGCAATATGGATAATGCCTTGAAGTTTAGGCTGTATTAGGCTAGGCTTATATTTTTTTTTCCGATTGTAGGCTTAGGCCTAGGCCTAGCTGAATGTCACACTAAGTACCCCTTAAGAACGGGTGTAGACGACTGTTTGGACATAAAAATTTGCTAGGTAACATAAGATCGTCCGTTCGGAGAGGCCATCGCCTTTTTCCATTTTGGCGAAACTCATTTCGGGGGTTAAAATTCCTTTGTAGGTACTATTTGAAATAGAAACGTTAGGCCTTTGTTATTAGTGGTGTTGTTCTTTCACATCAATGGTGTTATTTTTTTTGAGTATTTCTGTGACAGAAAATGAATGATGATTTTATTTTGGACCCCCCCCCCCGCCCCCCTAACCGTGCCGCCAACACGAATAAGTTCTGTGTTAGGTTGTACCGTACATGGTATCGCTGATAAGGCTAACCGCTATGGCTAACCGACCTGTCAATGATGCTTGTATAATCTAGGCTTGTAAGATTTCATTTCCTTATTAATTTTGTTCAGATAGCCTGCAGCCTGGAGTTCTTGAGACGTCACAACGTTCACAAAAGATAAACCAACCCTGTACCACAACTATTTCACAGATGAAAGAAAACAGATACGCCTACAAGAAGTCCCAGGTTTTGTACAGTTTTCTAAACGCTTTAGCACGAGGTGAATCAATGATGCTATTATTAGCTCATGGGTCAACTTTTACATGTTACTTCGGGTAGTGTAATAGGCCCACGGATATTCCTCTGTCCTGAGCTCGGCACTCATCACGTCCCACTGTAATGCGAGCCCTGATGCATGTTTTCAGCAATATGAGCTAATCGGTAAGTGGGTCGAACTTTGCCAGCCAAGTTACAAAACTTTGTTATAAGTTGCGCACAAAATATTGCTTGCCTTCCACCTTGCTCTAGTAAGGGTGGTAACTGTAACCTTAAACCGATTTTTCCCTATTTATGTTGAAGGGTGCATCCCGCTCTGAACTGGAATTTGCTCAAGAACCAAATCGTTGTCATAGGGCCTATATATGCATGAGCGGCAAAGTGGTCTTAAATGTATGAAAAAATGGCTCCTGTAGCCCTACAACTTACATTTTTAAATATAGCAATAGCAATAGCGATAGCACAATTATAATGCACTACATAATTATTATGTCTTTCATGTCACGAGTTGACACTGGTTTCTAGTGTAGGGCCTATTGTCCACTTGTTTAATTAATGTGCAGGTACTGGTAAGGCTCTAGGCCCTTAACAGCAAGAGTTACCTAAATTAATGATATGGCCTAATCTTTCATGTTTTACCTTTCTGTTTAAGGTTCTCCTCTCCCGATTGTGAATGTAGGCAGGCTCCCAACTCTGGCGCAGTGAGCTTCTCCAACAGGATCGTAGCCGCTGCAACCGCGCCCGCAATGTGCTAAACTTGCCTATCAGCCACCTATCAAGGACGTCCACCACTGAAGCCCCAGGCGTCACCCCACCCCGCATCCTCCATCATTCACAACAACACTGCCTCGCTTCCAACGTGGTCTACACAACTTATGCCCTCAGTGTCCGGCAGAATAGGTAGGCCTCACCTCAAACGAACTGAGAAACCCGCATGACATCTGCACCCCCCCTCCCCCCCCCCTCAAAGTGTTAACCATGTGGCCCAGCATACTGTTGAACATTTACCTCTGTCTTTTAAAGAGTTTCATTACCATAATCCTCAGAGGCGCTTTCCCGCGCTACGAAGCATTTGAAACTCAGAAACTGGGAACTGTCCACTCATACCACCATGTCCCGCCAGCTTTCCCTAACCTGACCAACACAACAGCAGCGTGCCCTCTGCGTAACTCTGGATGTTCCGCAGAATGTTGTGATTCCTTACTTTTTTGTTGGGTGTTGGTTGCGAGAACGGCTGTGAATATTTCTACTTAAATGTTTGTACCAACAGTACAGTAAGCAGTCAGGTAAAAAAACATGAAATATTTGGGTAATAAATTGCAAAAAGTTTATAAAATTTGAGTGAATTTTGAACATGCGACCCTCAGCCACTACTCCAAAGTGACGATAAATATGCGCATTTTGACCACGTGACTCCCCTAATATAAGTTGCGAGGTTGCACATAGGCCTACGTTAGTTAATAACATATTGTTGTTAATGTTTTTGTCCTTATCTAGACAATTCCTCTTTTTGTGCTAGAAATAATATATTTGTGTCATTTGGGACTGGTATTTCTTGCACTTTTATCATCTTGGACAAACATTGCCAGAGACAATTCGGAATTCGGCCACTTTTAGGATATTGATGTCAGAAGGATATGCTATGTCTATCTGACAAACATTTCCACATTCACATTCATGTTTTCCTACATAGGCACTAAGTTTGGCAAAGTAGGCTACTATCAAGCGAAGACATTCCTCTCTATATGGCACATGTATTGCCAGTCATTAAAAACAATGGGTAATATGACAATTTACTCTGATGGACAATCACAACTATCCTTCCTTCAACAACTCTAAAATTTTTACAAATCTTTAGGGTGAAAATATTGTTTCAAAGTATTCCTAGTAATAACCTCGCATTCCGCATTGAAGCTGATTTGACAGTGCAATTCAATCAGCCTTATTGGGTCCATTATGTTAAAATTTTGGCATTTTATTGTATCTAAATCTATTAGGATGTTTTTGTTACGACTTTTTTTATCACAAAAAAATCCTGTTACTTCAATAGTATTATGAGCCCTGTAAAATTGCCATCCCATCTCATAATGGTAGGTGTAGTGTATGCATTGGCATAGGCCTAACTGTAAAATCAATATCCTTTTTAAATTTGGCAATCTGGATAATAGTCCAGTCACAGACATCACTCATCACATAAATCACAAAAAATAATTATGTAGGCCTACAATTAAAATAAATTATGTTGAATGCATGTTTTTGATTCACTGATTTAGCCTGATGATTTTTTTGTAATGTATTTTGAGTATTTTCAAAATACAGATGTATTTTTGTATTTCAAATACAAACTTGTCAATGTATTTTTCATTTTGTATCTTGGTATTTGAAAATACTGATTTTTGAAGTATTTTGTATTTCAAATACAAATTTTTGTTAAATATATTCTGGTTATAACTGTATTATGTATGTCAAAGAATAAGACTTAGCCCCTATCTACGTAAATTATTAATTTTGTATTAATATTTGTATATAGTACCTGTCTGGCCTACATTTTCTGTAGGCCTATCCTTTGTTTAGGCCAAGAGTTTAACTTCTCATAGCTAATGGCTTAACGCATTTGAAGGCTGCTATTTCTTGTTATGTATTCTTATCCGAGCGGTTTAACCGGTTCCCACACAAATACCGAAGTTTAAGCAAGCGTTTGGGTGTGGTCACAGGGAGAGTGGGTGAATGCTCTGCCCTGAAACTCGCGTATTCCTCACTGGCTAGAGCAGATGGGGGGTTTGAGAGCTAGTGTGACAGCTTTGTTCTCTCGACGTCCTGCTCGGCGTACCAGGTTTAGTGGAAGGAACCTATAGACTTGTCAAGGTTACACCATCCTTTCGGATGGTACGTAAGATGTTTGTCCCCTTTGTACTTGTCGAAAGGAGTAGGCTACGTGCCGTAACCAGTGTTTTACCCCTCTGACCTTTATATTCATACTTCATCCTCATCTATCACCACTATCGGCGCACTAGGGGCCTATCACATCATTGTTATATGTTATTAATATTATAAAGGTCCTGTCAAAGTTGCATTTCCAGGATACAAACCACCTAACCACATCCATTGTCAATAATCTATTCAGTTTTGTATTTGGCCTACTGTAATTAGCATTGGTATTAATATTAGCAGCAATAAAGTGAGGCTTATCCCAATCCTGCACCACAAAACCATCCTTTTTTAGTTGGCTACGTTGGCTGAACCATATTTTGATTGGATCTCCTGGATATCATAACTCTGCCTACCATAGGCTCTTGTTAAGTGAAGAGGAAATTTTTTGTGCCAAAAAGACGGGGGTAAGTCCAGTATTTGGCCTATTTTCATAAATCATAAAAGTCCTTCACTTAATATAAGATTATCAGCAATATATGAGCCTTACTTATTAAGTAAGCCCTGTTGAGTAACTTCAACTGTTAATTTTAAAAAAAAATGCTAAGTTAGATAAAAATGTTAAGTAGCCTACTTGCCACCATTGTATAATACATATTTGCAAGGTATAGAATAACTAAAAAAAAAAATGTAGAGCCTCCCTCCACATAATAAATAAATACAATTAAAACCTTACTTCCAGTTTACTCCTTATTAAACACTATTATTATCACATTGTGTTGCTGGTTGGGTACAAGGCATGTTGGTAATAATTTCAGAAAGCGGGCTTTTAGAAATAAATTTTAACAATCTAAAAAAAAATTGCTCACTGGATATACACATCACACTATAAAAACATAGGGATTTGAAATTACTTTATTTTGTTATTACTTTACAACAAATTACTAGCTTCATTATTTATTGTGTTCTCAGATTTTCTTATCTCGCAATTTCACGCGATTCTTTTCTGTTCTGGCCTCTATATCGTTATTTTGTGATCAGTTTTAGGGCGCGCTATAAGTAGAATGTCCTTTGCTTTTTTAACATTCCCTCTATTTCTCGTGGTATAGGCCCAAATGGCCGCTATAGACATTGTGGAACGGGTTGCGACGACCAACCTAGTGGCCCACCTCGAGCGAGTTAGACGAGCCTCCGCCAGGTGGCCGGAGATTATAGACCTTGCCTTGCCGCACGTGCGCTATGACGTCCGCCAGCTGGCCACGGAGCCCTATAAGAGAGATGCACTGCGCGGAATAAAAAAACACGCGTACAAGAACACTTGATTTGTATATTAATCTTATGCGAGGCTTGGCTAACGAATAGTAATGAATAACAATAAAATGATATATTTATTGGCTGAGTTACCTTAATTCAAATTCTTATTTAAATGTTATTGATTATTCAAAATTATTATACATTTGAATGGCGGGATCAAATATATTTACTTATCTTTTAAATTGTCTTATATCAGAAAATATAGTCACAGTCCACCCAGTTTGTTTTAGTCACTGCAACCAGTAAGTTATCGTGCCCATTTCAAGTGTATTGTAATCTTCCAAATTTTTTCTTTTTCCATTTCTTTTTCATAATTGGTAGAGTTGATGCCGTGTACACATGATACAGTAGAATACAATAGATTGTCTATTTAAGCAGCGAAAGAATAAACAGCAGTATTGGACAACGTTGGGTCACAATGCGTCGCCTGTGATATTGTAATTTGTATTGTAATTTCCCTATATTTGCCAATACCCAGCAAGACCCTACGGTGTAGAATTGACTCTATACGAGTCCAATTTTCTGTTAACAAATACAAACCAACAACGCTATGTGGCAATAAGATTGCTGATGAAATTGAAAAACATAGTTTTTTAGCAAATACACAGCAACGGCAATTTGAGAAGAGACACTAAACAAATTTTAAGAGGAAAGTTTTAAAGACTGCGGAAAAGGAATTTAGCATCGGGTTCTGGCCCTCTCATCCGGTTTAATTTAAGATTAAATAAATTGCTATCAAATGTGTCGATGAGCAACCTTGAACTTTGAGTTTTTCTGCGAGGCGATAGCCGAAATGTCACTTACAAAGACGGAATTAAACGGAATTAAACAAGGGTTTTTAAAGACTCCGCTGTGCGTGTGTAGCAACCCACTGCAAACGAACTTGTGAATACATAGGATGGGTTGATGGAGGACGAGAGGTAGGTCTAGACTTTCCCGAGGATCAACCCAGAAAATGTTAGTGTGCTGAATTATAGGGAAGGATGCAGCGAATATGTATTGACAGGTTCATCCATTTATGTGTTAAACTAAAGTAATTGCACAGGATGTGTTTGAGCGCCTTTACATCCACGACCATCTTGTTCTTCTAACGCTAGCACCAACGCCCTAAGAACGACGTCGGAATGTGTTATGTGGTACACTTTACTTATAAGGAAATTGACAAAACAAGTATAAGTAAATAACACATTGCATGATAGAAAACATCATCTACACATTGCAAACAGGAAAACAATTTATATATTTAAGGAGCCTATTTAGACAATACAAATATTTATTAAATGTCACCATTTTATATTGTACTTCTATTTACAGTAAAAGGTAATTAAATTGGTAACATTTTTTTATTCTCCAAGTACAATATGTGGAAAGTGTATCGATTATTGTAAGAACCAACTGGCTGTGTATAATGTATTGTTTTGGGTTGGGCAGTGAGTTGGGAAAGAAGGGATTGTTAAAAGAGAAGAGGAGTTGGAAATAAACAAAATCTTTAAGACGGAAGGTTTTCAGGGGGGGGGGGGGGGGGGTAATGTTTTTTTAGATTTAAAGTATTTTGTGTCGTCCAGGTCTCAGTAGCGCGCTGTTCAAAACTATATTTAATAGTATATGCAGATTAAGGTCGGAGACAGACTAATTCTTAGAAAGCTGATTTCTTTGTAATACGTTCATTGGTGGCCCCCTTTATATCTCCATAAAAATCACAAAAAATCTTTCGTGGGCAACCCCCTTAAATTTTGAAAAAATCGCCGCCATCTTGCAGTTTTCCAAAGAAATGCCAAAAATTGATTATAAGGCTGATTTATTTTGAAATACTTCATTAGGGCCCCCCTGTATTTAAAATCTCCAGAAAAATCACCAAAAATTTACTGAGGAACACCCTTAAATTTGGAAAAAATCGCCGCCATCTTGCCAGTTTTCAAAAAGTGCCAAAATGTTATTAGAAAGATTGATTCGTATTTTGTATACGGTAAATTGGGGCCCCAAATGTATAATCTCCCAGAAAAATCACCAAAAATCCTCTTGGGGAGGAACACCCTTTATTTAAAAAAAATTGCCGCCATCTTGCAGTTTTTCAAAAAACCTGCCTTAACTTTTTATGAGTAGATGTTCTTTAGAGGCTGCATGGAGGTGACATAAATGCGTTGAACGGAGTAAAAGAATTAAGCTTCCAGTCCGCCTGTCCCTTTCGCTCTCACGAAGTATTGCATGACCCACACTTGATCGAAGTACAGCAACCACAATTAGGCAGTTCGGCTACTTCTTTCAAGTGCTTTCATTGCGCTGCATATGTATAGGCATATTATGATCTGGCACTATCACCCTCCAGACCAGAGGACCGAGAGAGCCTAGGAAATGGGACGGCTTCGAGTACCACTGTAGTTGACTACCTTGATAGATATGCTCGTAATTCTGTCAGCCACCGCTGTATGCACGTCTCATCATACTCTTAGACAAGTCAGACCTTCCCTTTAGCATCAAGAATGTGATCACGATCGACGGGCAGAAAACATCTTCAATCCCAAATGATTTCCCCTTAGCCCTGAAAGCACCCGTTTCCAGAAGCTGCTGAATTCAAATGACTGATGGTCAAATTCAGTAAAATAAGGTCAGACTGCAGAGACTTGTGAAGGACAGATGAAAGCAAGAATTGGTGTGTCATCTGCTTATGGTGTCATAATTGTGAGGAGGACAATACGTCAACTACCCTGACACCTGGCGTGACGAGCGGATTGAGTACGTCTTTCAAGCATCCCAAGCAGACACAATGCTGCCTTTCAAACGTAGGCCCAGCTAGAGCTTTTGGGATTATACTGAGCAGTTGTTCTAGACAGCGAGGAAACAGATGTAATGTAACAAGCAGCTTATGTCTCACAAAACATTCAGAGGAGACCTGCTGAGAAAACACAAGCATTCAATCTCAACTGCAATTCCCTACTGTCACAGAGGTGCCAATATCATTCATACCTCTACATGTCATCACAGGCAGTGACCACACATCAGGTTTCTTTCTATGGCATGCACAAAAACAATATATTGGCAGACAAATTAATTAATGACTCAGAGCCAGAGGCTTCCTGTAAGAGTAGAGTGAAAGTGTGGATAATAATATAGGAATATGATATTGCTCAACATGGCAAATGGCAGCCATATTGGATTTTGGGCTCTGGCGGAGTATGCCCACACTTGTCGCGAGAGGCATGGGGATAAATGTTTTTAAAAAACTTCTTAGAGGAACAAAATCCTTGAGAATTGTCTATTGACTCTCAACGGTCACAGAAAGTGTTTGAAAGTACCCTACTTTTTGAAAACTGCACGATGACCGGCAGCTGTTTTTTTTAATTTTAAGGGTTTTCCCACAGTAGGATTTTTGGGATTTTTCTGGAGATATACAGGGGGCCACGATGAACTATTTACAAAGAATCAGCTTTCTAATCACATTTTTTGGCATTTTTGTGAACTTCAAGATGGCGCGCTTATTTCAGATGTAAGGGTGTTTGCCCATTTGCGGATTTTTTGGGTTTTTCTGGAGATATACAGGGGGCCCATGAACGTATCACAAAAAGGAATCAGCTTTTCTAATCACATTTTGGCATTTTATTTTTAACTGCAAGATGGCGGCGATTTTTTCAAAATTAAGGGTGTTGCCCACGTAGGATTTTGGGGATTTTTTCTGGAGATATACAGGGGCCCAAATGAACGCATTTAACAAAAAGATCAGCTTTCTAATTTATTTCCGTCTCGAACCGAATTTCAGTCGAATTGCCTATAACTATGGGGAGGGCAGGGTTTTCCCCCACGATCTTGGTCGTCTCCTGTCTGTGTCATCATCCGTCGTGGTGTCTTTGGTTCGTCGTGCCGTCGGAGAGGGTATCAAAGGAAGGTGGTTCACGGCGACGACAAACCCAGTAGCTCGCCATTAGTTTCATGGAGTGAAACTACCCTATTCCCGGGCCCAAACCGCAGAAGGTGTCGAGTTTAGAATTTGACGGCCGGACATGACTTTTTCATTCCCAGCTCGTGCACGAAGATGATGTTCATACACGGCGTGCGATTAATGTGATTGAATTGGATAATTGCTTAACGTCTCATATTTATGCAACTTGGCTAATCGGGGGGGAAGACGAAGAGAGGGAACGTAAGTGGCGACGCGGGGTACAAGGGGTGGACAGGCCTTCACATGCTGGTCAGAACCATCCACAAGCATATGGGGATGGCTAGAGGGTTCCCCACGTCGTGGTCGTCTCCGGGGGGTCGTGTCATCGTTCCGTGTTTTTTGGGGGGGGGTTTTCCCCCCCATTGTCGTCGCCGTCAGGACGTGAGGTTTCAAAGGGAAGGGGAAGGTTCCCCGACCGAAGACCCAGAGCTCGCAACACTAGTTTTCAGGGAAATTACTTCCCTTATCAACGGCCAAACCGAGAAGGTTTGCGATTTGGAATTTTGATGCCCCGTAGGACTCTTCTCCCCGCAATGATAGTTCTTAGTGCAGTTCTGACTTTGTGAAGATGCACATCTGAAAGTGGTAGGTCCGGAATCCTCCTGTAATTTCAGTCGAGAGTGACGCGTAATAAAAATGGTGAGAATGTCGGAGAAGAGATGAAACTGATTTTGTTTGCGGCTGTGTTGCGATCGACGGCGATGTTCGTGGTATTTATTATAGTGCTTTAGGGCGCTTAAACAGCTAATATTATTCGCGCCTCAAGATAAAACAATTTCTACCTAAGATCATACCCTACCAAACGGATAGCCATAAGGCTGAGTACCACACACACGCAACAACCTTAAGTGAAAAAAAACACCGACCGAATGATGGTAACGAGTACACTAGGACCTTGATACAATATACTTGCAAAATACAGAGTTTCCGCGTAAAGTAAAGTAAGTTCTTGGCGTTTTAGGGCACACACAGTAAGTTTATAAGTGTTCATCGAATTTTTCTGATTGCTAATGTGAAGCTACAACTTATACCTATACGGCCGCGCTAACCGATCCAATGGCTATGGAGGCAAACCAAGGGAAATGTGGGGCTATATAGCACAACCCTAAGAGTGGCCCATACGGGAGAAGATCCAGCCACGAGGCGACTAGAGATGCAGATGGTTGTGATGAATGCCATGGAAAGCCAATCCACGCAAAGGCGGGAGTTTGTTTTTAGTTATTCCAACAGATTATATCAGAGTTTAAAGACGAACCAACAAAACAGTTTTGTTTTCAACAACTCCCTATGTGACTTAATTATGCAACACCCAGCACAAGCACCAGGCACCCTTGTCGGCGATGTAACTGCATAAGGTTTTGTCACGCGCTGAACAGAACAGCCACACTGGCAAACTTCAACGCACAGTGTGTTACGGTACGAAGCCGAGTGCAATACCGATAAGAATCGCGTCCCTGTCAAGAATAACATAAAGAAAGAAGAGCAGACAAAATCTCTTAGACTTGACAGAACAACACATTCCAACTCATTGTGCAAAAACAGAACAGCCGAAGAGTGACGGATGACAAAAAACGTTCCACCTCAGACAAGAGAACAACAGACTGACATACTCACACACACAGCAGAACAAGCCATACGCGTACGCGAAGGAGGCGTGCACACGATGCGCGCGCCGATCTTTGTTGTCTGGGATTGTCGACTTGCAGATGGCACGTGTAGCTAACAACCGTTCAAAGTACATTGATCGCGGAAATGTTAAATTGAGCACAGTATTTAGGCACAATGTTTGTTCATTTGGGGCTTATACACGAACGAAATAGAGTTTGATATTACTGCATTAGATGGAGCGTAGCTGAGCGAAGCTAAAACTTTAATTTCCCTGACCCCTCAAAAAATTTTGCTCCAATGGTTTTTGTTTGTTTTTTGTTTTTCTGTTTTGTTTTTTTTTGAGGGGAACCTTCAATCTCTAAACTAGACGTGCCACGTTTTTGGTACAATCGAAGAAATATTTCCTGCCATGAATATCCCCTTTTACGATTTTTTTTCGATTTTTATTGCATATTTTCGTGACATTTGGGCGATTCTGACCAACGGGTGGGCTGACAAAGTTCATATTTTACATAGGACATTAGATTATTGTGATTAGTACCTTTTGAAAGAAGAAAGTTGAAAAAGTTTAGTTGGAATTCACTAGAATAAAGGTTTGATATGAGTGTTTTTTGAGTTCATAAATAAAGTAAGTAACCATAAGAAACTCGACAACAATCGCCTAACATGCCATTCATCACAAGCCCTTGCAAAGGAAAAGTGGTCCCACGCAAATTAAACACTTACGACAAACGCTCATCCATCCAACGCGCGGACTTTAAGCGTTTTCCTACTTGTACAAAATATAAAACCGAGTAACTATGCTGTATCGACTGACGCCATTAATTTTTTATTTGATATAATATTGAGAAGAATTAAACAATGCTAACTATATCAATGGTTGTGTCATCCATCTCGCGAGGTGAAACGAATCTAAAACGAACTCCGGTATCCAATATTAACCAGAACAAACTCCAACACCAATTACGTCATCTCTATTACAGATCATGCCTAAGTGTTAATGCTGATGCGTGTTAGTGGAAAAGCTTGCTCACGAGACCTTGTTGGGTTACTATTTAACCACTATCGGTCACATGGATATGTTTGCCAACCCAAGTACTGAATGTAATGAAAGTGAAAAGTCACATTTCTGAGGATTTATCCACAAGTTGTGGTTTGGCGAACAACGTTCTTGCGTTGTGAGCCTCTAAAAGCAATAGGATGGTCACAACCAGGAACCCAGTTGTTAAACCTGAGGGCAACAAAGTATTGTACGCTGCGATGCCGTCTAGCTTGCCTGATAGACGGAGAGGCCAGTGAAGATTGTATTACCCGCTTAAAGTCATACTAATGTTTCTATTGATTGATTGATTGGGATTTGCTTGAAACGTTCATATTTATACAACTTTGGCTAATCGAGACGAAGGGAGGGACGTAAGGAAAGTTGATGAATTAGTTAATGGTGTGTTTGATGATTAGATTGTGTTTTCTAGTGTTTATATACAAAATAAAGTGATAATGGTTATAGGCAAAAAAAACAAAAGTTTTTATGTGAATGATGAAATAAATAAATGAAAGAAATGTGTGTGATGTGAATTCAATTTTGTTAATAGATTACTTTAGATGAGAAATTAGAGAGTAAACGAAGAAAAAGAAAGACGTACAGAAAGTATTCAATCAACGAAGCTTTTGGGCTACCACACAGGATAACATTAATCCACGGTTGCTGAAATTTGGAAAAAATCCATAGATACGAGAAACTAAATTTTGGACAACCGAGATTGTATTTTAGTGGTCCGTTGTCTGTGGCCAATCATAGCGGTTGACTTAAATAGTTATGTGCTATGGAGCCTGGTGCAATCTCTCCTGCACTTTTAATATGTGACGATGATATAGCAAAGGCAGCCAAGTCAGACTTGCGAAACTGCCTCGATAGTGGTGCGAGAAAGTAATGAACAGCCACGAGTCATAAAAGTACTTCATACGTAATGACGCTATGGTTTTATTGCACAAAACTAATGAAAGTATTTTTAAGACGTTTTTCACTGGCCTCGAGGATATATTTTTTCCGACCAAAAGCGAACTTCATTAAATACATGGGGTATAACAGAGATACCGCAGTGTGTTGATCAACACGATTTTTCCCTCCCCCCCCTGTGTCCATTAAGTCAGAAGAGCGGGTTGGTTTTCTAGTCGTTCTTGACACTCTTATCAGTTTTTAATTAATTGAATATTTTGCTTTCACGTCTCATATTTATCCACTTGGCTATCGAGACGAAAGGGAAGGACTACGGATGACGGCGGGGGACAAGGGTGGACAGGTCTGTGCTGGTCAGAACAAGCCACAAGCGTATGGGGAGGGCAGGTGTTCCCCCACGTCGTGGTCGTCTCCGTCTGTGTCATCATCCTTTCGTGTTGTCATTGTCCTCGCCGTCGGGGAGGTAGTCAAAGGGTAGGGGAAAGATTCCCGACGACGACCCAGGGCTCGCCATTAGTTTCAGGGAGAAGAACTCCCCTAGTCACGGGCCAAACCACGAGAAGGTTGCGAGTTAGAATTTGATCGTCCAATGTTAATTTTAAACACATTGGACTAGGCTTAGAGAGTTTGAATTGGATTGGATTGGATATTGCTTAACGTCTCATATTTATGCAACTAGGCTAATCGAGACGAAGGAATGGATGTAAGGGATAACGCGGGACAACAAGGGGTGGACAGGCCTGTGCTGCGGTCAAATCCAGCCACAAGCATAATGGGGAGGGCAGGGGTTTCCCCACGTCGTGGTCGTCTCCGTCTGTGTCGTCATCCGTCCGTGTTGTCATTGTCGTCGCCGTCGGATAGGTAGTCAAAGGAGAGGGGAAAGTTCCCCGACGACGACCCAGAACTCGCCATAAGTTTCAGAGAGTAAAGCTCCCCTAATCACGGGCCAAACCACGAGAAGGTTGCGAGTTGGAATTTGATGGCCCTAGAGAGTGTGAAAATTATCAAAGAAAATGTAGAAAATGTAGATTTAAAAATGACTGGGAGTGAAATAGGATTTCGAAGGCAACGACGACGACTTGAGAATAAAGGCCGCTTCAACCGGTTAGGTCAAATTGCGCCGCCTGTGATATTGGAAGTAAAATATATTGATGGTGATTTGGATTGGATTGGATATTGCTTTACGTCTCATATTTATGCAACTTGGCTAATCGAGACGAAGGGAGGGACGTAAGGGATGACGCGGGGGGACAAGGGGTGGACAAGCCTGTGCTGGTCAGAACCAGCCACAAGCGTCTGGCAAGGTCAGGGGTTCCCCCACGTTGTGGTCGTCTCCGTCTGTGTCATCCGTCCGTGTTGTCATTGTCGTCGCCGTCGGGGAGGTAGTCAAAGGGAAGGGGAAAGTTCCCCGACGACGAATTAGAGCTCGCACATTAGTTTCAGGGAGTAAAACTCCCCTATTCACGGGCCAAACCGCGAGAAGGTGTCGAGTTGGAATTTGAAGGCCGGGAAGGGATTCCCCGACGACGACCCAGAGCTCGCCATTCGTTTCAGGGAGTAAAACTCCCCTATTCACGGGCCAAACCGCGAGAAGGTGTCGAGTTGGAATTTGAAGGCCCCAGAGACGTTAACGACGGTTTGAACGACGCTGAAGACATAGTGATGCCAACGTCTGTGAGACATGACTTTTCATCCCAGCGTAGTGCACGAAGATGATGTCATACACGGGCGTGCGATTTATTGGATTGATTGGATATTGCTTAACGTCTCATATTTATGCAACTTGGCTAATCGAGATGAAGAGAGGGATGTAAGGGCTGACGCGGGGGGACAAGGGGTGGACAGGCCTGTGCTGGTCAGAACCAGCCACAAGCATATGGGGAGGGCAGAGGTTCCCCCACGTCGTGGTCGTCTCCGTCTGTGTCATCCGTCCGTGTTGTCATTGTCGTCGCCGTCGGGGAGGTAGTCAAAGGGAAGGGGAAAGTTCCCCGACGACGACCCAGTGCTCGCACATTAGTTTCAGGGAAATTAACTTCCCTAATCACGGGCCAAACCACGAGAAGGTTGCGAGTTGGAATTTGATGGCCCCGTAGGATTCTCCCCGCATGATAGTTCCTAGTGCAAGTCTGGCTTGTGAAGATGACAATCTGAAAGTGGTGAGTCCGAATCCTCCTGTAAATTTCAGTCGAGAATGACTGTAATAAACATGGATGAGAATGTCGGAGAAGAGATGAAAACTGATTTGTTTGCGGCTGTGGTTGCGATCGACGGCGATGTTCGTGGTATTATTATAAGTAGCTTTAGGGCGCTTTAACAGCTAATATTATTCGCGCCTGCAAGATAAAACAATTTCTATAAGATCATACACCCTACGCAAACGAGAGCCATGAAGGCTGAGTACCACAACACGCAACAACCTTAAGTGAAAAAAACACCCGACCGAATGATGGAACGGAGTTACAACTAGGACCTTGATACAATATACTTGCAAAATACAGAATTCCGCGGTGAAGTAAGTAAGTTATTGGCGTTTTAGGGCACACAACAGTAAAGTTATCAGTGTTCATCGAATTTTCTGATTGCTAATGTGGAGCTACAACTTATACCTATACGGCCGCGCTAACCGAGCCAATGGCTATGGAGGCTAACCTAGGGAAATGTGGGATATACTAACACACCCTAAGAGTGGCCCATACGGGAAAGATCCAGCCACAGGCGACTAGAGATGCAAGATGTTGTGAGGATGCCATGGCAGGAGAATCCACGCTAAGGCGGGAGTTGGTTTTAGTTATTCAAACAGATTATATCAGAGTTTAAAGACGAACCAACAAAACAGTTTGTTTTAACAACCACCCTTGGGACTAATTATGCAACACCCAGCACAAGCACCAGGCACCCTTGTCGCATGTAACTGATATTGTCACGCGCTAAACAGAACACAACACTGGCAAACTTCAACAGCACAGTGTGTACGGACGAAGCAGTGTGCAATACCGATAAGAATCGCGTCCCTGTCAAGAAATAACATACAGAATGAAGAGCAGACAAAATCTCTTAGACTTGACAGAACAAACTTCCAACTCATTGTGCAAAACAAGAACAGCCGAAGAGCGGAGACAAAACACGTCCACCTCAGACAAGAACAACAGACTGACTGACTTAGCAGCACAGCCAGTAACGCGTACGCGTAGGAGGCGCGCACACGATGCGCGCGCCGATCCTTTGTTGTCTGCGAGTTCACTGCAGACGGCACGTGTACGCTACAGACCGTTCAAAGTACATTGATCGCGGAAATGTATAAATTGAGCACATTATTTAGCACAATGTTTGTTCATTTGGGCTTATAAACGAACGAAATAAAGTGTGATATTCTCATTAGATGAGCGTAGCGAGCGAAGCGAAAACTTCAATTTCACTGACCCCTCAAAAAATTTTGCTCCAATGTTTTTTTGTTTGTTTTTTGTTTTTCTGTCTGTTTGTTCGCACGATTCCGGGCAAACGGCATAAGCGATCTTGATGAAAATTGAAGGGGACCTTCAAAATCTCTAAACTTAGACGTGCCACGTTTTTGGGTACAATCGAAGAAATATTTCTCATGAATATCGCACTTTTACGATTTTTTTCGATTTTTATTGCGATATTTTCGTGACATTTGGGCCGATTCTGACCAAACGGGTGGGGCTACAAAGTTCATATTTTACATGGACATTAAGGTTATGGTGATGTAGTACCTTGTGAAAAAAAAAGTCGAAAAAGGTAACCAGAACCCATAAAATAAACTTACTTTTACGATTTTTTTCGATTTTTAGTGCGATATTTTCGTGACATTTGGTCTGATTCTGACCAAACGGGTGAGGCTACAACGTTCATATTTCACATAGACATTAAGATTATGGTGATGTAGTACCTTTTGAAACAAAAAGTTGAAAAAGTTAGTTGGAATTCATAGAATAAAGGTTTTGATATGAGTTTTTTTGAGGTTCATAAATTAAGAAGTAACATAAGAAACTCGACAACAATCGCCTACAATGCATTCACATAGCACTTGCAAAGGAAAAGTGGTCCCACGCAAATTAAAAACTTACAAAAACGCTCATCCATCAACGCGGCGGGACTTTAGCGTTTTCCTAGTTATACAAATATAAAACATAGCAATACGCTGTATCGACTGACGCAATTAATTTTTTTATTTGATATAATATTAGAAGGAATTAAACAAGGAAATGCAACTATATCAATGGTTGTTCTCCATCTCGCGAGGTGAAACGAATCTAAACGAACATCCGGTATCCAATATTAAACCAAGAAAAA